>JBCFYV010000430.1:0-88328 GCA_039000515.1 Timema cristinae | reverse complement strand
ATCATGAGTAAAAACATTCTTCCTGGAAGGGGAGCCTGCATTTGCTTGGAGGGAGGATGGAAAAACAAACACATCATCATCCGAAAAAAGTTGCTGCCCCAGTAGGAGCGAGAGAGAGGGGAGAACTCCAACATAATTCAAGGAAGAGGTGAGGGGGGTACACTTCCCCACCTACTCACTGTCCCAGTATTCCTGCGTGGAAGAGGGAAAGGGGTGAGGGGGGCTATGATGTCATTTCCGTCCTGAAACATGAATCCCCTTCCAAATGAGAGCGAGAGAGAGAGAGGCAGGAGCAGAGAGAGGGGGAGAACTCCAACATACTTCAAGGAAGGGTTGAGGGGCACACTTACCCACCCCTCTCACTGTCCCTGTGTGGGAGAGATGAGAACCCAAGTCAACGTCGCGGGTGAGGGGAGGGGGGACTCCCTGGAACACTTGAGCCAACGGTGCGGGAGGGAAAGGGGTGTGGGGGGGGGGACTTCCGTCCTGATAGTTGATAAGTATTCTGAACCAATCATACAACCCATCCCCCACGACCACCGTCTCCTCTGACGACTCTGGATCACCCCCTTTCTTCTGCCTCACACCTCCTCCACCCCCACCCTCACCCTGCCACTGTCCTGAAAATCCTATGTAGGTATAAGCGCCCATAAGAAAACCTCATCCCACCACTTCCGATGTCCTGAAAGTTGACTTTCCACCCTACTAATACCACTCAATCTAACGAAACCAAACCTTCAATTCGTAGACTTAAGAAAGGTTAGGGTTAGTTAGGTCGGGCAAGCTTGTTGTTTTTACATTTATCCGAGGTATTTAACATGCACTTTTGAACAAATTTATTATATCAGCACACGACTTATAAACCAACTTGAATCTATAAAAGACACAACATCCAGCCCCCGGCCGATAATCAATAATTGTGAGAGAGAAAACTCAAATTTCAGCCAAAATAAATTGTTTTACCATGACTGGTATCGAAACCGAGATCCTTAGCTCAGTAGACAGACACGATACCGAATGAGGTAAGGTGTCGGACTTAGTTTGTTATAAATGCATATTATTTTCCCTCAATTATGTTAAGTCAGAGTGGCTAAAGTGATAATTAATTAAATTAATTTTATTTTTAGTAAATAAATGATAAGATGTATATTTATGGGTCACTATGTGCTTTATGAATAATGTGGTGTTTGTCGGTATCAATGTACCCTGATTGGATCCTCCAAAGACTTAAACCACGGACAAATTGGCAATGGCCACAGACAAATAAAATACCCAGACACTCAACCTCCAGGTTAAAATGGTTTCGCTCCTTTTGTCAGCTTGAGTCCTTCACCACTAGGATCGCTGCGGTTAGTCCTATCATCACTCAGCAGTGACACTAGCGAGGCCCAGTGTTGAAGGACTAAAGCTGGCAAAAGGAGCGTGACGAAACCCCAGTAAGTTTGAGAGTTTGTTTATTACTTGTCTATGGCCATGGCTGAAAACTGGCTTGAGAAGATAAATACCAACCCTAACTTTAGCCCGCATTTTTCCATACATGCAATTTAGGTTAAATGTATACCTATAGTGTATGTTATTACTACAAACTCACATCGAATTTACTTAAATTTTCAATTAACTTTTTTCTCACAAAGAACCGTACTATTTACAAAAAACAATTTAACAACACATCTATAACAAAAACCTAATGTATCAATTCCTCTTTACAAAACTCTTCTTCAAAGAAAAAAATAATGAAGGTCAAATATTAGCTTTGTAACACTGTAACAAAGTTCGTTAAAGAAGAAAAAAGAGGAGAAGGTGGGGGGATGCAGAAAATAGATTAAAAAAATCGAGAGAAGAGGGAGGAAAAAAGTCTGTGTAACATTTCTTTTAGCAGTGAGACAAACGCAGAAGGTTCAAACATTTTAACAAGCTCCACAAGCTAACTGATCAATTTTAATTAAGTTTGTCACCGACGACAGGACGGTCCCAGACAGACCCCTTTCCATGACATATCTTTGCACAAGGTGTGCACTTGGGCGTTCAAAGATTTCTTTGGGGGTAAATGGAGCCCAGTAACAACGGGGCGAAACTCCAAGGACGAGGGGGGATTATGGGGGATTTAAGAGGCCCTTGAACATGACCGGGGGTATTTACACCAGTGACTCGCGTTTTTTTAAGTTTGAGTTCGGGGCAACCAGAAATTATTGTAAGCCCAAGGGAAATAACATTGTTTGGATAATATTTAATGGGGTAGTAAGACACGGTGCTAATAAAAATAATATAAACACAAATTAGTAAAAGCACTAAAACTACAAACTAATTTAACCTACGATGAGCGAGCTAAGTTACCAACTCAGGCATTTTTAAATAGTACATACATTTTAAAATTAAATGGATGGATGAAAACTAATTCCAAAGGTGTTCGGTAAGATTTTTTATTTTATTTTTACTTGTATCGAACATAAAAACATTTAAAGTCCATTTTTAATTTTGACTTGAACAAAATGTAATAACTTCTTTCGGTTTAAAATTATATTTAAAATCTAGTTAAAATATAAGTTTCGATTATATGTGTTTTATATAAATATAAAACAAAACTGTTATTACGTTTTTAGTTAATTATAGCAACATGTTTAGTTTTATATTAAACTCCCATATTTAATTAGCCCTTGCGTGAAGAATATTAATATCTGAGTATTAACATAAATATATTATTTATCCGCATAGTCAGTTAAATACGCGGGTTCATTTAAGTATATACTGCAACGGTATGGATGGCGAGAAATAGTAAATAGAGCACATTTTGAAAATATTGTAAAAGGCAAACAGTGTAATTAATATATTATATCTAAAACTAACTAACTAAACGTCTTATTAAAAAAAAATTCTAACAAGGTGTAACTTTATTTTTTATGTAGTAAACTTACTATTTTACACGTGATTTTAATGAATGCTAAAAAAAACGTGAAGAGACCAAATTAAAACGTGTTGCTTATTATATTAAGGCCTTACTAGAAAAAAAATACTATGTCCATATTTGAACTTTGAAGTGTTATGGAAATACGGGCCCCTGCGTTATGCGCCAATTGAAGTGTTATTGAAATATTACTGCTTACGTTGGGCGCTAATTATGAAGTTTTGGACGTCTCTCTTCGCGTCGATCGATGAATTTTGGATCTGGTTCGTCGCATTGAGCGTCGATTGAAGTTATACCGTTTGATTAGCTGATAATTGCCCTGTGGTTGAGCACTAATTAAAGCGGTCCTTCCAAATGAGAGCGAGAGAGAGAGAGGCAGGAGCGAGAGAGAGGGGGAGAACTCCAACATACTTCAAGGAAGGGTTGAGGGGCACACTTACCCACCCCCTCTCACTGTCCCTGTGTGGGAGAGATGAGAACCCAAGTCAACGTCGCGGGTGAGGGGAGGGGGGACTCCCTGGAACACTTGAGCCAACGGTGCGGGAGGGAAAGGGTGAGGGGAGGGGGGACTTCCGTCCTGATAGTTGATAAGTATTCTGAACCAATCATACAACCCATCCCCCACGACCACCGTCTCCTCTGACGACTCTGGATCACCCCCTTTCTTCTGCCTCACACCTCCTCCACCCCCCACCCTCACCCTGCCACTGTCCTGAAAATCCTATGTAGGTATAAGCGCCCATAAGAAAACCTCATCCCACCACTTCCGATGTCCTGAAAGTTGACTTTCCACCCTACTAATACCACTCAATCTAACGAAACCAAACCTTCAATTCGTAGACTTAAGAAAGGTTAGGGTTAGTTAGGTCGGGCAAGCTTGTTGTTTTTACATTTATCCGAGGTATTTAACATGCACTTTCTGAACAAATTTATTATATCAGCACACGACTTATAAACCAACTTGAATCTATAAAAGACACAACATCCAGCCCCCGGCCGATAATCAATAATTGTGAGAGAGAAAACTCAAATTTCAGCCAAAATAAATTGTTTTACCATGACTGGTATCGAAACCGAGATCCTTAGCTCAGTAGACAGACACGATACCGAATGAGGTAAGGTGTCGGACTTAGTTTGTTATAAATGCATATTTTTTCCCTCAATTATGTTAAGTCAGAGTGGCTAAAGTGATAATTAATTAAATTAATTTTATTTTTAGTAAATAAATGATAAGATGTATATTTATGGGTCACTATGTGCTTTATGAATAATGTGGTGTTTGTCGGTATCAATGTACCCTGATTGGATCCTCCAAAGACTTAAACCACGGACAAATTGGCAATGGCCACAGACAAATAAAATACCCAGACACTCAACCTCCAGGTTAAAATGGTTTCGCTCCTTTTGTCAGCTTGAGTCCTTCACCACTAGGATCGCTGCGGTTAGTCCTATCATCACTCAGCAGTGACACTAGCGAGGCCCAGTGTTGAAGGACTAAAGCTGGCAAAAGGAGCGTGACGAAACCCCAGTAAGTTTGAGAGTTTGTTTATTACTTGTCTATGGCCATGGCTGAAAACTGGCTTGAGAAGATAAATACCAACCCTAACTTTAGCCCGCATTTTTCCATACATGCAATTTAGGTTAATGTATACCTATAGTGTATGTTATTACTACAAACTCACATCGAATTTACTTAAATTTTCAATTAACTTTTTTCTCACAAAGAACCGTACTATTTACAAAAAACAATTTAACAACACATCTATAACAAAAACCTAATGTATCAATTCCTCTTTACAAAACTCTTCTTCAAAGAAAAAAATAATGAAGGTCAAATATTAGCTTTGTAACACTGTAACAAAGTTCGTTAAAGAAGAAAAAAGAGGAGAAGGTGGGGGGATGCAGAAAATAGATTAAAAAAATCGAGAAGAGGGAGGAAAAAAGTCTGTGTAACATTTCTTTTAGCAGTGAGACAAACGCAGAAGGTTCAAACATTTTAACAAGCTCCACAAGCTAACTGATCAATTTTAATTAAGTTTGTCACCGACGACAGGACGGTCCCAGACAGACCCCTTTCCATGACATATCTTTGCACAAGGTGTGCACTTGGGCGTTCAAAGATTTCTTTGGGGGTAAATGGAGCCCAGTAACAACGGGGCGAAACTCCAAGGACGAGGGGGATTATGGGGGATTTAAGAGGCCCTTGAACATGACCGGGGGTATTTACACCAGTGACTCGCGTTTTTTTAAGTTTGAGTTCGGGGCAACCAGAAATTATTGTAAGCCCAAGGGAAATAACATTGTTTGGATAATATTTAATGGGGTAGTAAGACACGGTGCTAATAAAAATAATATAAACACAAATTAGTAAAAGCACTAAAACTACAAACTAATTTAACCTACGATGAGCGAGCTAAGTTACCAACTCAGGCATTTTTAAATAGTACATACATTTTAAAATTAAATGGATGGATGAAAACTAATTCCAAAGGTGTTCGGTAAGATTTTTTATTTTATTTTTACTTGTATCGAACATAAAAACATTTAAAGTCCATTTTTAATTTTGACTTGAACAAAATGTAATAACTTCTTTCGGTTTAAAATTATATTTAAAATCTAGTTAAAATATAAGTTTCGATTATATGTGTTTTATATAAATATAAAACAAAACTGTTATTACGTTTTTAGTTAATTATAGCAACATGTTTAGTTTTATATTAAACTCCCATATTTAATTAGCCCTTGCGTGAAGAATATTAATATCTGAGTATTAACATAAATATATTATTTATCCGCATAGTCAGTTAAATACGCGGGTTCATTTAAGTATATACTGCAACGGTATGGATGGCGAGAAATAGTAAATAGAGCACATTTTGAAAATATTGTAAAAGGCAAACAGTGTAATTAATATATTATATCTAAAACTAACTAACTAAACGTCTTATTAAAAAAAATTCTAACAAGGTGTAACTTTATTTTTTATGTAGTAAACTTACTATTTTACACGTGATTTTAATGAATGCTAAAAAAAACGTGAAGAGACCAAATTAAAACGTGTTGCTTATTATATTAAGGCCTTACTAGAAAAAAAATACTATGTCCATATTTGAACTTTGAAGTGTTATGGAAATACGGGCCCCTGCGTTGTGCGCCAATTGAAGTGTTATTGAAATATTACTGCTTACGTTGGGCGCTAATTATGAAGTTTTGGACGTCTCTCTTCGCGTCGATCGATGAATTTTGGATCTGGTTCGTCGCATTGAGCGTCGATTGAAGTTATACCGTTTGATTAGCTGATAATTGCCCTGTGGTTGAGCACTAATTAAAGCGGTCCGGTATTTTGATGTGGTGAGTTTGGTATTTATAGCCCCGTGATCGAGCGCCAATTAAAGAATTATTGGTGATTTAAATATTGTATAATTAATACACACTCTTTATGTTGACATGTTTTTTATTTCTAAATCTCAGTTTATTTCACGAGAAAATAGATCATGTCGTCGAAATATATACGCGGCCTAGAGCAGGAGCGCGGACAGGTGTTGCAGTCCGAGTAGTTCAAGGACTGGACGCCAAGTGATAGACTGCTAGTGAGTTCTATGCCTTACATTGCACCATTCTATGTATATATCCATTGCTCATGGAAGTTTCAAGAAGGTTTAGTTTAGGAAAACAAAATACAAGACAAAAACATCTCGGTTTTACTGGGAGGTTCTAGAGCCGGAAAATGACTAAAGTTACATTTTAAAATCTCTATTCGAACTTTCCAGAAGAGGAAGTTGTTATTTAAAAATCTTAAATTGTCAACTTGACCTGGCTAATGTCACGTGCGTGACGTCACTGATCAGTGGCTTTTGCCTTCTTAGAAGAAGAAGTGCTTTAAGCGCCATGTAATATATTTTAATTTAAATGAAATAAGATACGTTTATAAAATTAGGACGATATTATTGTCAATGCTCTCACATATTCTTTAGGGCAAATCAATAACATTACAACTTTTAGTCAATTTTACTTTCATATATATAATGTGTTTTCAACATACTTCATAAATACCTAAAATAAATAGGTCTAAGTATAAATAAATATCCAAGCAAAGAAAAACCTAGCTGTATAATGATATAATGTAGTTACAAGTAAATAATAATAAGAATAGCGCTGGTAAAATAAACAAAATAACTGGTGCAGAGACTATTGAGCGTAGAGAATACTTATTTTTAAAAATATAGTTAGAACACAATAGTGTCAGTGTCTGCAATGTAAACTATTTAGAATAAAGAAAGTTAGTGAAAAGAGTGAGAACTAATTAAATGCAGGAGTATTACTACCAGGGCAGGCTGGGATTCATATAGTTCTTTGAAATTCTCTTGCAAACAATTTAGCTCTAGAAATGGATTTATAATAAAGTTTTAAAAACCATTATAATTAAATGGGCCTTCTTTATTATTCAAGACGGAATGTTATTAACCGCATCACACACCTGGTACTACATAATGCCAATCTACAAAATCTCTGTTTTAGTTCAGTTATAAATTTTATTTTGTGACATTTTGTGGCATCAATCACACTAATGTGGTGCCATTTTAAGACTTGGTCACTTTTTCCAGTAGAAGTATGAGTTTGTTGCTTTTTTTTTCAAGAAGGTTTGTGTCGACTAGAAAAATGTTATGACGTGAGAGAGCTGTAGGGAACTCCTGGTCCCAGACTGTCGTGGTAATGAGAAGCCCGGCTCATAGGAAGTAAAGGAGGTATTTCTCTTGGTTCTCCATGCACCCGCAAAGTTAATTGCCGTCCCTGTGGTGGCTGCTAGAGGGACCATGGGGGGGGGGGGGGGGGCGAGGAAAAGACGAGTGACCATATAAATGCAAAACAGTACACCCTCGTTTTATTCCACACTTATTCTGCACACGTTACTTACGTCTCACCCCCTTTTTTTTTCTTTCTTTGCCCACTCTTCTTTTTCACAGTTTCTTTCATTGTCCCTTTCTTCCCCTCCCTTTGTCCTTTCTTTCTTCTCCCCTTTTACTCATATCCTTTTTTTTCCCCTGATTTTTTTTAACTTTCTCCTTCTATACCCTTTCCGGTATTTTATTTATCCTTTCTCACCCCGCGTTCACTATCGAGACTTCAATATTAAAGATATATAGAAATGTCTCACCCTTGTGTTGTAGATGTAATTATAATGAGAACCGGTGCATGTGGTTTTACTAATAAAAACCACAAAGTTACTTAATATTAATTTACACGTCTAGAGTGAAGACAAAAGAACAAATATACAGATATACTCTCGAGGAATGTGCTACAAGAAATATGGCTTGCACCAGTGAACCATTTTTATAAGTACAGTTAACACGCCAGCTAATAAATATTTAACTAAAAGTCAGTAATTATAAAGGTATTTTATAATGAATGCACTTGTATTAGCGTGGAGAAGAGATAGGAAAATCTAAATTATCAATCACACATAAAAGAAAAAACAACAATACCAACTGAGAATCGAACCTTAACCTCCATGTTCTGGTGATTCAGCCTATTATATGACTGATGCCTTAGACCATATTACCACCAAAGTGCATGGTTATACCAACTTAACTTAGTTAGTAAGGATGGGGAGAATGTTTAAGAAAAATATCATCAGCATCAACGTGAGTTGAGCGAGGAGGGGAGTTGAACCCATCCCAATGAACCCACTCGAGATTCAAACCTCAAATTCCTTCTCAGAGTTGACTAGTGTAAAACTTTAGACCAGCGTCTCTCAACCAGTGTATCGTGGGAGTTTGGGGGAAAATCTGAGAATAAAATAAATCTTCTCTAATAAATGATAAACATTCTTTTTTTAAATAACATAGTTAATAGAATTCTAGCTACTGACATTTTAAACACGACCTTGATACTCGTTATTTTAATAATAAAATATATCCTTAAAATAATTGATAGCGTGCCTTGACCATTTGTTGAGTGTGCCGTGCCTTGGAAAAGCTATAAAATTACTACTTTCAACCAATTGTTCGCCCTCACGTGTACATCCAGGGTTAGCTCAGCGTCAGCTTACTTGACCCTAACCCAACATGGTCAGGGTTGGTTAGTTCTCGGTAGATTTATTTGGGTATGTTTTTTCAAACGTATTTTTTTATCCTCTTTTCAAACGAGTGTTGGTGTATGCTTTCTTTTTCATCCCTATCACCCCCCCCCCCTATAGGAAATCAATAGTATCCCTTGTGTTCAGCCTACGTAATATGTTACACCACAAAAGTGAAATTGGCCATTTCATGAATTGGTCAAATTTCTGTCCATTCCATAAACAGGTTTCTTCGCTTGTCCATTTCACGAAACGGGAAAAAACTCGTCCGGTTCATGGATTTAGTAGTTCTTATGCCACCCAGACCATGGAGTGGCTGGTTCATGAACTGGGCAGATCCAATCGCTATTCAGTTCATGAACTGGACAGATCCAATCGCTATTCAATTCATGAACTGGACAGATCCAATCGCTATTCAATTCATGAACTGGACAGATCCAATCGCTATTCAATTCATGAGGTGGACGATTTTTTTCCTGGTCCATAAAGTGGACAAGTTAAGAACAGATTTGGTCCATACCTTTAATCGTTTTAGAATGGAAGGCTAGGTTAAGTTTGGTTGGCTTAGATTATAATTAATATCAGAAAACGGATTTCAGTGAAGCTTGTAGAAGATATGACAATAATTTCCAGTTTATCAAATGGGCGATAGTTCATGCAATTTTTTCCCAGTTCGTAAAATGGATAAAAAATTGCTCAATTCGTGAAATGGGCAGTTTCTTTATTGGGATGTAGCATATACATAATTCAAATACAAAATCCCTTTCCTTACTTATATTGTATACATTATTATTCCTGTTAATCCGATGTCTATGCTTCAAAGGGAAAGGGAAAATGTACAACTAATTTAAATCTAGATTAAAGGTACGTAAATATAGAATATTTTCTTTATTTTTGCTATCAAAAATAAGTGACTATTTAACAACATATTTCTAAGAATTTCATTATAACAACGTTTTATTTCTTACATCTCATCATAATTGTTAAACTATTGTTAGTATTTTAAAACTTCTAATACAATTTGCTGTCAAACCAAAAAATAAGTGAGGTGTTAAATGTATATTTTGCGAATGTATAGGCTAGTTAAATTTAACACAAATAAACAAAAGCTAATAAGTGTTGCAATAAGAAATTTATGTCTAAGGGGTGACCTGGTGGTCTAGGGTAAGGTGTCGGACTTCTGTGCTGGGGGTCCGAGGTTCGAATCCCTGGTCCCGGCACAGATTTATCTGATTGAAAAACCCTTCCTTCACCTCTGACAAGACGTGTATTAATCACAACTTGTAAATGTGTAGAATGCCAGGCCTCCACCGTGGTTCGGATCCCACGTTAAACTGTAGGTCCTACATTTCATCTTACAATCACCCTACCATTACACATTAGCGTAAGTGCGTATTGCCCGAACGGGTAGTAAGACGCGGTGCTAATAATAATAATAATAATAATAATTTATGTATAAGAAAATATTCAAATTTATTTTATTAGCTCTGTTAAAATCGATTAAATAATTGGCTTTTTTTTAAATTTGTAAAACAAAAATTCAAAATATATGTGCTATAATTTAATAAGCTCCTTTCCCCCTCTAGACCTCTCTAAATGATTGATTGTTTGTTTTACCCGCCTGGGTGGCGTAGTTGCTAACGCGCTAGTCGTGTTGAGTTAGACTGTTGAGGATGGGAGATCGAGGTTCGAATCTCGGTCGGGTGAACTGGGAGTGGTTTTTCCTAAATGGTTTTCCACTCTTCCTCCACGGAAATGCGGGTTCACTACCTTTAATTTAACCTTCCAAATTCCTAATACCTTAGCGTAATTAGTACTTAAAGCGTATTACCCAAACGAGTGCTAAATAATAATAATTGTTTATTTTGATTTTAAAAACTTAACCATACATGACACTTATTTTATTACATGCCCATCCAAGGCTTAAATTTGGAATAATATTTTTTTCCCTATTAACGGTAAGTATTCTTTATTTTAATAAATGGCTTACCTTTAAACTTTAATATATTCTGATTCAGTGTCCCGAAAATTTTTTAATTTCACGGTGCACTTAGCAATCCTAAATTTTTTGCGGCATACCGTTTTATTTTGTGCACGCGCTGCGACAGCAGAAAATGGATTACGCACCCACTGAAACGTTCTGATATTTTACTGCCCCACGTTGTGCGCCAATTGTGATGTTCTGGAATATTACTCTACCGCGATGGGTGCCAATTGAGAAGTTCTGGTTCGGCACGTTGAGCGTCGATTGAAGTTACACCGTTTAATTAGCTGGTAATTGCCCCGTGGTCGAGCACTAATTAAATCGGTCCGGTGTTTTGATGTTGTGAGTTAATTGGTATTTATAGCCCTGTGATCGAGCGCCAATTAAAGAATTATAATTAATACACACTTATTATTTTGACATGTTTTTTATTTCTGAATCTCTGTTTATTTAAGGAGAAAATAGATCATGTTGAAATATATACGCGGCCTATTGTATGAGCGTGGACAGGTGTTGCTGGACGCCAAGTGCCCAAGTGAGTTCTGTCAGTACTGGACACCAACTACTCTTACATTGCACCATCCTTCGTATATATCCATTGCTCATGGAAGCTTCGAGAAGGTTTAGTTTAGAAAAACAAAATACAAGACAAAAACATCTCTGTTTTACTAGAAGGTCCGAGAGCCGGAAACTGACTCAAGTTACATTTTAAAATCTCTATTCGAACCTTCGAGAAGAGGAAGTTATTATTTTAAATTGTCAACCTGACTTGGCTGGTGTCACGTGCGTGACGTCACTGATCAGTGGCTTTTGCCTTCTTAGAAGAAGAAGTGCTTTAAGCGCCATGTAATAGATTATAATTTAAATGAAATAAGATATGTTTATAAAATTATAAAATTAAGACGATATTATTGTCAATGCTTTCACATACTTTTCATGGGTAAATCAATTACATTACACCACTTCAACGGATTTACGGTAAATCAGAGTGAACAAAGCATAGACTGAATATTTTTTGGAGTAAATTTAAATTTTTTTAAGATTCAAGGTTGAAGTTCTTTTTTGTGTCCACCTCATTAACATTTTGAAAAATTTCGTTCAAACTGTTATTAATTTGGATAAATCATAACTCGAACTTCGCATGAAAGCTTTTGATTTTGTTAGATATATTTAAAATATTAGTAAGTGCAAGTTAAGTAAAAGCAAGAATTAATTTTAAGTTTAGTGTCGGCACAAATATAAAAAAAAGAAATCCAATTATCGAAATAACATTTCATACACAGTCAGATAGGAAACTTGTACACTGAGTTTAGAGTCCATTAAATTGTTTATGTGACCAACTTTTAAATTAATGAATTTAAATGTTTCTGTAAAGTGTATCGACCAATTCCGTAGTACGTGCGGACAAAGGCATCAGTCTCGTGCTCATTTTGTCTGTAATAGGAGGTTGGGGTTCTAATCCCCGCCGACAGTATTGAGGTGGATTTTCCTAAAGGGTGTTTCTATCCTCCCTGTACTTAGATGTGGACACACTTTCTATAAATTCTATCTTCCTCATCCCCTAGTCCCGTATTGTATTGTATTGTATTGTATTGTATTGTATGTATCCCAGATGGGAAGTGGAAAAGTATTGAGCTTTGTTGTGTGGTATATTACACACAGTTCCTCTTATCTGATCACTTCCTTCGTTATACGGCTGGTACATTTTTCTCAGTCGTGCCCTATAGGCACAATCAACATCGTACCCCTACTACCCACTACTCACAATTAATTTCTGTAGACTTAAGGTCACCTAACTCTTCCTATTTTCTAAAATACAATGCTAAGTAGATATTATTCTGTCGGTTTTATCTTAAAAACCGAGTTGTAACCCACTTCGTTGGTCTAATGGTCTAAACTCTAAGGCGCAACTCTCATAATAGACCTAACTGTCTGCCGAAGATGGAGAGATTAAAGTTAGATTCCCGGTCGGTTGTACTGAGGGCGTTTTTCCACATACACACTCTCTATATTTTTACTCTCTCTCTCCACACAAATGTGGGTACATTTGCCAAATATTTCAACCTGATTCATACATATATTACCCGTATGGGGAGAAGATGAGGTGATAGAAATAGTTGTGGGTTTGTTGTCGGGCCATTAAATCAGGTTTAAGACGATAGACTCGTATTGCATCTGATCGCCATTGATGGAGAGGTTGGGGTTAGAAATCCCGGCCGGTTGCCATTGATGGAGAGGTTGGGGCTAGAAATCCCGGCCGGTTGCCATTGATGGAGAGGTTGGGGTTAGAAATCCCGGCCGGTTGCCATTGATGGAGAGGTTGGGGTTAGAAATCCCGGCCGGTTGCCATTGATGGAGAGGTTGGGGTTAGAAATCCCGGCGTCCGGTCGGCCCATTGATGGAGAGGTTGGGGTTAGAAATCCCGGCTGGTTGCCATAGGGTTGGTTATCCTTGTGCTAAGTTAGGTTCACACTAAGCTACCATTCTTATTTCTAGCCCTATATGTTATACCAGATGTTCCCAAACTGTGCGTCGCGATGCCCTAGGGCGTTGTCATTCTTGGTCCGGGACGTTGCGTCGATAGGGTAAAACTTAATCTTATAATGTATAGTCTCATTTTTAAGTATTAGTGAAAAAAGTGAAATTTAGATCATAAAATACAAGATGAGCTGTTTAGCCATTATGAACAAACTGTACATATGAAATCATTTACAATAAAAAATTGTCCACTCCAATTCCTTCTTATTCAGTTCTGTAATTTTTTTTCTAATTTTGTATTTTTACATTTAAAATAACACAAGCTAGTAATGTAAATGACAATTTTTTTTAATGCCACTAAATAGAATTTGGGCATTTTTTCTTTCAAATATTGGGTACAGGGGCGTCGCACGGAACATCGGACATGTGAAGGGTGGTTTGCTCTCAAAAAGTTTGGGAGCCTCTGTGTTACACTGTAAAATGTGTACTATTGATTACATAGTACGTTGAATATGTTTATTATTTAGCTAACCTAAACGGTTTCTTATTGCCCGTTCAAGATAAACGCAGCTTACATTAATTTGAGCCCAAGCTCAACCTAGCCTAGATTCGAATCAAACTTTGACATTCTGGATCAGATAGGAACTCGCTAGTTGAGTAGACATGTTAAAAAAACATATAATTATTATTTTAATGTGTTTAGACACGCATCAATGGGCACGCGGTCATTAT
Source organism: Timema cristinae (assembly GCA_039000515.1). NCBI lineage: Eukaryota > Metazoa > Arthropoda > Insecta > Phasmatodea > Timematidae > Timema > Timema cristinae. The sequence continues at coordinate 74,156 of JBCFYV010000430.1, read as the reverse complement.
ATCAAGTTTATTTAGATTGGTTCAGACCGTTTATAAAATAGGTAGCTTTGTGTCACTCTTACCTAACCTGCTTTCACACAACGTAAATATTTATGAAATCTAATCCCACCCGGGATCAAATCAAAGCCTTCCGCAGAGGATTTGACAGCACCTTCCCCTCTCACCCACTACTGTGTCCTTCCCAATCCATATCAATAATTATTTTAACTGTATGATACAGAGCTTGGTATTTTGGTAGCGGATATTAAAGAATTACAGGTTGTAATGGTAAGAAAATTTGTTTCTGCACTTAATCAGTAGTTTTACGTAAATATCTTAAATAACAAAGTTACAACCCGCATCGGTGGTTGCATGGTCTAACGCGTCAGCCTCGTGGTTAACTGGATTGCCGGTGACGAGGGTACCAGTGTTCTTATCCCAGTTGATCGTACTGTGAGTATATTTTCCTAAATGGTTTACCACATACTCTTCACTCGAATGAGAATATATTATTATACTATTATAAAGCCACATGGCTGACTCACTCACTGACATTAATTTTTACTCACTTACAGATGAGCTAGAAACTTGACATTTGGAAAACTTATAGCTTCTAGCCTGTAACCGACGGTAAAATTTCAAAAAGTTAAAAAAATTATTCTTTAAATCCCGAAAAAAATTAAAAATGGTGGATCAACTTTAAAGTCGGTGTGGGCCTTTTCTTTGGAGGTATTTTGCGGCTAAACGATAAAACCTGTCAAAAAACGGCTCTGGAATTACATTAGCTTACATCCACTGGGTAAAGAAAACGTATTGGGGGTTTGAGGACTAAGCCCCCAACGAGCAAAGCGAGTTTCTTCTAAAAAAATCTAATTTGATCATCCTTATTCAATTAGCACGATTAATGTACGCATATAATCCGAACGGGTATTAAGACGTGATTATAAATAAAGAGTTATAGTTGTTAACATTTCCCGTATGATAGCTTTATGACCGAGATTCGTCTTTGGACCTACTGACACGTTTCAAGGTTACGACCTCATCATCAAGGTTTAATTGGAAGCCAAGAGTGTAAATACGGGGGAGGGAGAGCAATCGCAAAGCTAACATTACTATCCTCGTACTGAACCGAGATTTACGACTGACAGAACATGTCACAATTAATACTCGTATAACCAGAACCAAAAGTTTTGCTGCACTCAAAACACACGATTATGAAAACCAATTATGTTTTACTGATTTTTAAAACGCAGCTTTTTCAATGATATTATAATTGTGAAGCTAAAAAGAATATAGCTTATTAATTGAAGAAAACTTTTGTTATGGACACAGTCTTAATGTGATGTTATTAAAAACTATTGAGACACAGAAATTTAATTATTTTGTGATAAAAGGTAGTAAGCAAAATTTAACTGCCCCAAGCCCTGGGACTACATCCCAGTATTGATATATGAAATACTAGATTTTTTATTTGAATTTTATAACGAAAACTAAAAGATTTCTTCATAATAAAATTAGTTATCTCAGCAGTATACAAGCAGTTGGGGAGGGGGAGACCTCAGTATGGTCTAGCTGGCCAGTGGGGGAGGGGGATGGAACCTAAGTATGGTCTAGCTGGCGAGTAGGGGAGGGGATGGAACCTAAGTATGGTCTAACTGGCCAGTGGTGGAGGGGGAGACCTCAGTATGGTCTAGCTGGCCAGTTGGGGAGGGGGATGGAACCTAAGTATGGTCTAACTGGCCAATGGGGGAGGGGGTGGAACCTAAGTATGGTCTAGCTGGCCAGTGGGGGAGGGGGGAATCTCAGTATGGTCTAGCTGGCCAGTTGGGGAGGGGGGAACCTCAGTATGGTCTAACTGGCCAGTTGGGGAGGGGGATGGAACCTAAGTATGGTCTAGCTGGCCAGTGGGAGAGGGGGATGAAACCTAAGTATGGTCTAGCTGGCCAGTTGGGGAGTGGGGAACCTCAGTATGGTCTAGCTGGCCAGTTGAGGAGGGGGAACCTCAGTATGGTCTAACTGGCCAGTTGGGGAGGGGGATGGAACCTAAGTATGGTCTAACGGGCCAGTGGGGGAGGGGGATGGAACCTAAGTATGGTCTAGCTGGCCAGTGGGAGAGGGGGATGAAACCTAAGTATGGTCTAGCTGGCCAGTTGAGGAGTGGGGAACCTCAGTATGGTCTAGCTGGCCAGTTGAGGTGGGGGAACCTCAGTATGGTCTAACTTGCCAGTTGGGAGGGGGATGGAACCTAAGTATGGTCTAACTGGCCAATGGGGGAGGGGGATGGAACCTAAGTATGGTCTAGCTGGCCAGTTGGGGAGGGGGATGGAACCTCAGTATGGTCTAGCTGGCCAGTGGGGGAGCGGGATGGAACCTAAGTATGGTCTATCTGGCCAGTGGAGGAGGGGATGGAACCTAAGTATGGTCTAGCTGGCCAGTTGGGGAGGGGGATGGAACCTCAGTATGGTCTAGCTGACGAGTGGGGGAGGGGGATGGAACCTAAGTATGGTCTAGCTGGCGAGTGGGGAGGGGGATGGAATCTAAGTATGGTCTAACTGGCCAGTGGGGGAGGGGGAGACCTCAGTATGGTCTAGCTGGCCAGTTGGGGAGGGGGATGGAACCTAAGTATGGTCTAACTGGCCAGTGGGGGAGGGGATGGAACCTAAGTATGGTCTAGCTGGCCAGTGGGGGAGGGGGATGGAACCTAAGTATGGTCTAGCTGGCCAGTGGGGAGGGGGATGGAACCTAAGTATGGTCTAGCTGGCCAGTGGGGGAGGGGTGGAACCTAGTATGGTCTAGCTGGCCAGTGGGGGAGGGGGGAACCTCAGTATGGTCTAGCTGGCGAGTGGGGGAGGGGGGGAACCTCAGTATGGTCTAGCTGGCCAGTTGGGGAGGGGGGGAACCTCAGTATGGTCTAGCTGGCCAGTTGGGAGGGGAGGGAACCTCAGTATGGTCTAGCTGGCCAGTTGGGGAGGGGGGTATAAGTATGTCATGCCAGTGGGTACGGGGATGGAACCTAGTATGGTCCTGCTGGCCTCACATGGAGGGGAAACCTCAGTATGTCTGCTGCTATGGGGTAGGGATGAACCTATGTATGGTCTAGCTGCTAGTGTGGAGGGGGAATCAGTATGGTCTAGCTGGCCAGTTGGGGAGGGGAGGGAACCTCAGTATGGTCTAGCTGGCCTGTTGGGGAGGGGAGGGAACCTCAGTATGGTCTAGCTGGCCAGTGGGGGATGAGGGGGTATCAAGCTTCGAATGCCATTTGGTGTACTGAGATATTGGTTCTTAAATAGTTTATCGCTCTTCCTCTAACCATGCAAATGCAGGTATATTTTCTCTCATTTATATATTCTTGATTTTTAGTCCATTAGTGTAAATATGCATCTATCACGGATGTATAGTGAAACTAGCAGTATATATGTATATAATATATATATATAAAAGTAATAGATAATTAAATATTTTTATTGGTAATGGTATTATCTGCATATTTCAACACGAAACACACAATACTCTCAGTAGTTTTACACATGTACCGAATATCATCATTTAATTATACGAATAAGGTAGGGATGAGGCAGGTGAAATTTAAATTTTAGCCACATATACATATGTGGAAAGAGAGAGTTGGAAACTAATTAGGAAAACCAACCCCTAATACACTTGGTTGGGAATAGAACCTAAACTTCATCGTCACAGGCAAACCAGACTAAAATAGATGTAGACTACGTTTAAACAGTAAGTCACCATTCTAATTGAATACCGATAATTCTTTAATTTTTAATATCATGTGGTTTTAATGTGGCATGCCATTTATATAATATGACATCTAAAATCAAAATTTCCCCAAAACACTATCAAAATTCCATAAAAACAATAAAAAATTTCTAAAGACAATTAAAAATGATAACAAGTACTAATCTATTCCAATAAGATGTGGAAGGTGGTGACTCACTGTGAATTGATGTTACCGAGGAACATTGCCCCAGCGGACCATTTCGGTATCGTGAGCATTGTCACATCTTGATCGAAGAGCACACGTCGTAGAATAGAGAGATTATTGTCTCTGTTCGCCACTCCTGCTGACAGTGCTAGTGAGGAAGTGGATTTATTTCGTAGCCCTTCCCCCACCCCTTCTTTTCCCCTTAGATCTCCTGTTGTAATCTGGGATCACATTTTGTATTCCATTGTATTTATTCGCCGAAGAAGGAACTACTCCATACAACTTCAGTACCGAAGACTACTGATGGCCACGAAGTGTCAGACGTTGGTCTCACCTCCGCGTCACAGATGAAGCCTCTTTTGAGAATATGAGTATCATGTCAAAATATCTGACGTTACTATCTATGTCCCTCAGACATAGTTTCATGTATTAGAATTTCTTGCTTTATTTTCTATATCCACCAGGCATAGTGTATTGTGTTAGAATATCTGATTTATTTTCAATGTCTATCAGACACAAGTTTTAATGTTACAAGTTCTAACAATATTTTCTATGTCCATCAGACATGATTTATTTAGTCAGGATGTCTGAAGTTATTTTCTATGTCCATCAGACATAGTTTCTTTAGTCAGATTGTCTGACGATTATTTCCCTATGCCCATAATACATAGTTTAAATACAAGAGCCCTGTGCTCTATTTATATATAGGACCAGGTGATTGAGTATGCTGAGTCCATGAATTAGACTTCCTTTTCTAAGTCCTTAAGACCTTGTTTTTTTTATAACACACTAAACGGTATGATCTCGTATAGAATCTCTTTATGGCAACTATCAGATCACCTAACATTTTCTTCTTGGACCTAGTTAGGTCAGTGACTAGTTTTAGTCACGATTACACCCTTGTTTGTGTAGCTATTTACGGTGCGCAACCTGTGGGAACACTACTAGAGATTAAAGTAGTGGCCCGCGAGGATAATGCTTTCTTTTGGCCCCTTAAGGTGCCATATTTATCTAAATGTTCAAGATGGTTTGTATTAGTTAACCTATGCCCTAGTAATGGGTAAATGTATAAATTTACTATTGATTGCTCTGGCAGTACTCATTAGGAAATGATGCCTGATTGTTAACCATATAATATTTGTAAAATTGAATCTCCTCTTATAGGATATTTTCCTTAGGTTTTTTTCGTAACTCTAAATGATGGTTAATACAAGCTAGCTAGCTTAAATTAAATAAGTCTTCTTAGTAACGCTAAACATTTAGGATTTGATGCTATTTTTTCTATTTTCTATTGTTTCCCTATTATTAATGATTAGACCTCTCAGGTATTAGTCTGATATTAGCCTGGATAGCTTGCCCTTTTTTATCTTGCCTAAAACTTAATTCCCCTTTTATACTGTTGCCGAGTTGTGGCAGATGATTCAAACTAATATCCCTATTTCTAGATTTATTTAATTAAACAAAATGTTCTATCTAGCTACTGTCAGTTCTTTGTGGACAAAGTAATGATACCTATTCATCTAACCTAATCTTTTATACCTCGATAACGGACTACGTTAATCATTAATTAACTGAAATTAAACCTTGTCACTCACATGTAATTATATATATTTTTGTTTACCTTTAATAAACTTATTTGTTAAACTTATATATTTGTGTAATGCATTTTCCTTCCCTTTCTTTCATCAGGTATAACTTATTTAATTATGTAAAAGCAATCGTTCCTATTCATAAGGGATAGGAGAAGCAACGACGCATTAATTTAAAGCTTTTATGAAAGATTATATATTGTGTTTTGTATGTTTTTAAAATTTGAATCTGTCTTCTTAAAGTAGGTTTACCTTGGATCCCATAACAATAGATCATTCTCACCCCGTATGTTATAAATTTATTATCTGAGATCCCAATATAGTTCACAGTTCATACCCAATCTTTTATAATTTTTTTTTTTCAAAAGTAATCATATTTTCTAATTTTCTTATCAAGAATTTTGTCATCCATCAACTTCAATTGTTTGACCTCTTACTTGTATTATTAAATGTTCTTCATCTCACCATAATCTGTTGCATGCTCCTTTAATTAATGTAAATCAAAAAGCTAATCATAGCTGAAGACGCTATAACGAGTAAAGAAATATCAAACCACACACATTTTATTTTTTAAATGTATAGTCACCGAGTAATAGCTCTATTTAAATACAGCTTTTTGTTTCATAAGCCCTAAAATTCAATAAAAGGAAGAATCCCAAAAACTATCCAAAATGTTGTATTAGTTGCTGGTTCTGTATCAAACATTATGTTTCAAAATTTGGCTTACTTTAAAAAAAAATGTAGGCCCTACACATTTAAAATAAGTTTAAGGTGGGATGAAAGTTGGTGCAAGTTAAGCTCAAAGTTTCCGTAGTATTTATAGTTAAAATAGTCTTGGGACAGTAGATCACATTGACAGTAGTTTAATTTGCTAGTCATTGTAATTTCAACAGTTCTTGAATATGTGTCATGTCTCGTGATAATTGATGAATTTGAATATGACTTTTATTTGTATCTAAAATTTTCTCATCAAATACTAAAACGCCCATGACAAATCTTTAACAAATGTTTAAACTACTATGAGTAGCAAATTAGACTAAATGTATCTACTGGAGTAGTATTTGATTACACTCATTTTGGCCATATAAAAGGTTTGCTACCATAAAACGTCAAAAATATTGACTTAACTCCGTTCTATCCACCACTTAACGATATGCACCTTAAGACGATATGCCCAGTGTTGTGTGATACTGCATACACACACTCCATCCCACGTTAAGACATATGCTCAGTGTTATGTGATACTGCATACACAGATTCCATCCCACGTTAAGACGATATGCCTCAGTGTTATGTGATACTGCATACACAGATCCATCCCACCTTAAGACGATATGCCCAGTGTTGTGTGATACTGCATACACAGATTCCATCCCACCTTAAGATGATATGCCCAGTGTTGTGTGATACTGCATACACAGATTCCATTCCACGTTAAGATGATATGCCCAGTGTTGTGTGATACTGCATACACAGATTCCATCCCACGTTAAGACGAATATGCCCAGTGTTGTGTGATACTGCATAACACAGATTCCATCCCACGTTAAGACAATATGCCCAGTGTTGTGTGATACTGCATAAACAGATTCCATCCCACGTTAAGACGATATGCCCAGTGTTGTGTGATATGCATACACAGATTACATCCCACGTTAAGACGATATGCCCAGTTTTGTGTGATACTGCATACACAGATTCCATCCCACGTTAAGACGATATGCCCAGTTTTGTGATACTGCATACACAGATTCCATCCCACGTTAAGACGATATGCCCAGTTTGTGTGATACTGCATACACAGATTCCATCCCACGTTAAGACGATATGCCCAAAGGTTGTTGATACTGCATACACAGATTCCATCCCACGTTAAGACGATATGCCCAGTGTTGTGTGATACTGCATACACAGATTCCATCCCACGTTAAGACGATATGCCCAGTGTTGTGTGATACTGCATACACAGATTCCATCCCACGTTAAGACGATATGCCCAGTGTTGTGTGATACTGCATACACAGATTCCATCCCACGTTAAGACGATATGCCCAGTGTTGTGTGATACTGCATACACAGATTCCTCCCACTATAACTTATGTTCTGCATAGCGGTCATTCAGATATTTGTAAGGTGAAGGATGAAGTTGACACTTGTAACTGGATTTGTTCCCGCAATTTAAGTTATTTATTATCGCGTCTTACTAACCATTCAGATTATACGCATATGTACGAATTGCGTTAATGATATAAGGATAAGGAAGGTTGAATTTAGAGGAGGAAGTGTGAGGAAAACCATTTAGGAAAAACCATCCTCAGTATATCCGACTGGGACTCGTCCCCCGATCTCCCAGTCGTCGACAGTCTGGTCTATTCCGAGAGCGACGCCTTAGACCGTTCGGCCATCGAGGGCAGTCACGATTTAAGTAATGAATGACAAGAGTAAAGGATCATGGGGATGGGGGGAAAAAGATCCGCATCCCTCCTTCCGCAATCCAGACACGTAGCGAGACAGACAATAACTTTCCTTACCTTCCAAAAGGCACGACCAACTTCACAAATGCAATGAACAGTTTTATCGGATCTACACATGTCGCGTAAAGTTTTGATAGAGTCAAGATAAAGTGAGCACTCTAAGCAAACTTCATCGGTGATCGCACTGTCCAGGGCGTCACTTTTGAAATAGAATGAGATCCCGGTGACTGGGAAGGCAGGGTTATAATCTTGTCTGAATGTATTGTAGGAGTTGGGGTTAAGCGAAAGGGGTTTCCGCAGGTGATTATCACTGTTTTCTCTCATCCTTGCTCATCGCTAATGGAGTAGCAATCTCTTTAAACTTAAATTAAGCCATTAGTAACCTTGAAGATGACAGTTAAGATTTTTATTATTTTTGTGCACCTTGTCTGAACTATTTACACTAATAGTCATAGGATCAGGAAGGTTGAATTTATATTAACTGTAGCCTCATTTGTATGAGCAGAAAATAGGAAACCATTGAGGAAAAACAATACACTCACAGAGAGCCCATCCCTCTCATAAACACAAAACCATAAAAAGTGAAACTAACACCTTTATCCACGTGTCCAACAGTGCCAATAGCAAATTCAGTACAGTAGATTATGAATGGTGTTTGCTACCGAGCTAGTTTTGTTAGTATTTGTTGGATGAATGAGGAAAAGGTATGTTACCTAATTAGAACAATTATAGTGCAAGATTTTCTAAATAATAACTAACACATAAACTACTATTCAGTTATGACTGGGTGATGTATAAGACTTTAAGAACCTTCATCATAGCAGGCCCATCTCAACTCCCGGCTCGCATGTGTGTGTTTGTGTGTATGTGTATGCGCGCGCGCGTGCGTGCGAGGTATGGAATAAAAGGGAAAGAAAAGACCAAGATATGACAGATGTGTATAATTAATTGAAATTTTCCTCTGTGACGATGGGGGACCAAGCAGCAAAGTTTCTTGTTAATAACTACAATATGTACCCATTACGACAGAATGAAGATTTGTGCACAGTTCTTATCTGTGAAGCCATTCTAACATGGTCAAAAACGGCCTTTACGATGCAGTTTTTTTATTCAAATATTATTTAATATTTTAACAATGTCCTGTATTTAGAACTTCCTTAACTCTTTATCTTCATTAATGATTAATCATAAATGATCCACGTTCAACAGTGTTTATATAAATTTACTATTTCTAGCCGACTGTACATAGAGTTGATTGGCATGTGATGCAGGCCCTTAAGCTCACATTATACTTAATGTCGGCTACGGGGAATTTGATGTTGGAATCTTGACAGGATGTGCCAATGCAAGTTTCTTTTTATCCACATGTGGCTTTCCTCATTCTTTTTCTTCACTAACATAATGATATTGTCTTTTAAGCTACCCGCCTTGTCTTTAGTCCTTAGATAAAGTTTTTTACAATTGATGCCCTAAGTCAAAGGTTCCTGGTTTATTTCTCGTGTCTAAGTGTAATTAAAAAAATATTTTAATGGATGCAAGCGGCCACCATTCGTACCCATCATTGAATTTAATTACATTGCATTGCATATGTAGTAAAACCATTTCATTGTAGGTAAATTTCAATATAATAAAGTAAAATGGGTTCGCTAAACTAATTAGAATAGCATACATTAAAATACATTTTAGAATACATTGTTATAGCAGTGCCAGGCTTACATCAATGCTAGATTAAAACGGAACAACTATAACTATAAATCCAGCCCTAACATAGCCGTACTGAAGGAGGTTAGGAGGTTCAACACCCACCCCCTCTCAAATTATTATTAATAGTTCATTTTTGTATTATTCTTCAATATTTAGATTAATAGCTTACTGGCGTCTTGAAAAATTAATTACACCTACAATACCATTTATGTTTCAAAAAACTTTAAATCAATTTTGAATTGATTTAATTTTAATAAGACCAATTGTCATCTCCTGTTTGGGACTTCTTCATGAGCCGATGCAAGTAAACTCCCCCCCCCCCCCCCCAACCCTCCATCGTTACCTTCCTCCAGCCTCCAAAGCATTGGAGACGAATACCGAGAAATATAATAGTTGAGTATCAAGCTGAACCTGTACAACAGTATTACTATATCTTATACACATTGGGTCAAACCCAAATGAGTCAAGGCTGTGACCGATCAATTCAAAGTCGTAACGATTGGAATGGGCTGGAATTAAATATGGTGTAACTCAATATCGATGGTGACTGTACAGATGGGTGATTAGTAACGTAAAGAGTACGTTTCAATCTGCAATTATTATTATTATTGTTGTAGGCTTAGAAGGCTTATTGAAGTATTGTGGTTTGATACAGATAAAATATCCACGTAATGAGAGCACACAGGTCAAATTAGTGTATCTGCTTTGGAGTACTTCAGAAGCGTAGAAGGTAGGTGCATCAAAAGGCCACCATTGTTTATAGTTTCTAAGCCCCATTATGGCAACACCACTAGAAATTGATTTTTCTCCCTCGTGTTCGGTTTCGATGTGCTCCGAAATCAAAGAAGTGGTCTAATATATTATTAGGCCATTTAAAATACCCGAACAGGTTATCTTTACTCCCAACCCGATTCATTGGACTGAGTAAGTTTGATTTTTTTATTAATAATAATTTTCTCACAGATTGATAATCTTAACATAAAGCATATTGCCCTGGACCTGTCTTGGAGGAAAAAATTATTCAGATGTTTGTATCTTATTTTAAATTAACGTTATTACTTTCTCTCTACACCTCAGAGAGAAAGTATTGTGATCGTCAAAATATTGAACTAGAGATTTGATAAATGTAAACATTTCATGACCCCTGAAACAAAGAATGTGGTTTTCGCAATGCCGTCTGTCTGTACCTCGGGTTAGAGGCGAAACCATTCTACCTATCGGGTTAAAACTTGTTAGCTAGTAGGGTTTTCATGAAGTTCCCCCAACGGGTTTTTGGAATTAGATATTTAACACAAAATGCAATGGTAGTTACTTAAGGGGAAATAAAGAAAAACAATTTTCTCGAAAATCGCTATTATGATTTCGCTTGAATTTTATACTTAGGCACTGTTCAAACAATATGGCAATCTAATGTTTTCATGAAAATGAGTTTGAATGTAATTTACATGAGTGACATTTTCTAATTTTGATCATTTTCCCGCTATTAATTGATATACGAAATAAATTATAATTGTAAAATTGTGGTAAACTCTTTTATTTGAAATATATTTGCATAAACGTAATAATTCCTGAGCTACAAGCAAATCTAATTATATACTTTTTAATTCCGGGTCTTTGAAAATTAATTTGATTCCTATACATTTTGGTGGACAAAGATGTTTCACTTTTCTAAATTTTTCTGTAACAGTTGTAGCGTGTCAATCAGATGGATTGAACATCTACAAATAAAAATTCAATATTTCGGTGTTTTTGTGCAAGATAGAAATTATATCAACATATTTAATATAAATTAACTCTAAGTTTATATTTTCTGATCTACTAAAGTTACGTATCGTTCTACATTCAAACACGTGGTTGGTCAAAAATTTGTCTTTTGGTAATGACTGTACTAAATATCGAAGAAGAGGACTAATATTATTATATTTATGAATAAGATACGTGAATACATAGCCTTTGCTATGAGATGATGTCAGATATAGTACTTATGTACGTTGGCCACGCCGTGCACAAGATAATAGAAAAAATACATCCATATCGCTATTTCTCATTAAAAATAATAGTGGATATTAAATAAGTAAATTAATACAGATACATTTTAATAAAAGATACTTGTGTAGTAACTCACCTCGGCAAGATGTCTACAGATATCACTATCTCACTTTTGAAACCACTGAATTGTCTATCATGGCCGACTCACGAGTGTCGCGACTAGTTCAGTTGGAGAGAAGTTCTGAAGTTGGGAGTCGACGCGCAGACCTGCCGCACACCTAGCGATACTGGCGGTCAGTCAGAGGAACTCATAACTAGATTCTCTTAATTCCCCGTTCTCCACAATTTTATTCTTCCTTGTTTCTGCCTGTGTTTCGTAATTTGTTCCCCCCTCCCTTTTCTTCATGTCCGAGCCAGGTTGAGGGTATATATAGGTCAGCCAGCGGTATCAAAATACAGAGCGCTTCTACACAGCAAAGAGTCAACAAGGAAACTCTGACCATTAGCAAAGTGAAGGAACATGGAGTCTGGGACGTTGGATTCACCACTGTAGCAGTATCAAGAGGATGACGGATCACCCGATCCAACCCACCGCTAACTCGGACGCCGTAGCTGGGGTATTTGTATCCACCGTCGTCACCAAGTCCCTGGGACTTTGTTTTCTAGTATAGTTTAGAGAAGTTTAAATTTAAAACATGTCTTGAAGGAAAGTTTATTTTAATATTTAGGGAGAAGCCTTTGTTTTGAAATATGTCAAATGGAATATTTTGATATTGGTTAAATACGTAATTAACTTCAACATGGAAATTTTTTGGTTAATTTATGTGTCGTTTGACACTGTTCTAACATAAAAGCCTCTGGCTTAGAAAGTGACCCTTTTTACAGCATGGTTTTACACTGTCACAAGTTCCTATAATCTTGGAGTAAAATTAATCATGACGTCCTAAACGTCATGAGCATTAGTTCTTTGTTATTGATGGTTACCACCAGGATGTCTATTTTATTTTTGCCTTATGCAGCTCAGTTAAATGTTTGATGTTGTAGTCACTCTTCTTGGAGAGTATTAGCTTGATGGCGCAGCCCGGGGAAATTGCACTAGTGTCATAGTGGGGTCCGCGCAAATAATACTATTTTATTTTTGCCTGTAATTAGGCTTATAAGTTTGTATTGGTCCTAATAGATACTAATGTACTATTGAATGCTCTGGCAGTACCGTAGGGGAAAGTGACCGGCCGTAGTACTTTAATGACGCCTGTTTCTTAGCCATCAAATAGCTGGATATATCGGCTGAGTATCCAACATGTTTTATGGATCCCTTTAAATGTTTAACGATACCAGGCAAGACTGTATAAATGTTATCTTCTAAATGTGGTTTTCACTATTCTTTGACTAATTGTTCAATTACTCTCCTTTTAGAAATGCTTCTACATGTGGCCTGGCGACTGCACTGCCCTGGTAGTCACGAGCAATCTCTCAAGTCTAATTGTTTTGGAAGAAATTTAATACATGCTAAAATTCCTATATTCATGTAAAACTTGTATTTCCTAAATTTGTTTATTGTTTACTAATTAAATCTATTAATTTAAAATGCCTCAGTTTTCTAAATGTAAAATGTACCCAGTAAGCCCAAATTGGTACAGTGCTCCTAGTTCCTAGTGCCATAGTGTAAGTAACAAACTATGTTATTTAATTTATGATCTTTGGTGTAATGTTTCACCAACAATGTATAGACCTATTATTTCGCGTCACAAATCTTACGAGTTTTTAGTAAATGGCTATTTTAAGATAAATGCGGGAGAAATTACATTGTAGGGTGCTCGGTACCATTTATTTATTATACCACTAATGTTTCATATTAGAACACAGTTGCCTACATCATTGGCCTCACGCTCTAAGGCGTAATATACTAGATCTACGATGACGGGGTGGTCAAGGTTCGATTCTCACCCGGTTGCACTAGAAGATTTTTTTCGCTTGTGATTTTTAATTCTTGTTTTCCCTCTCTTTTAAACCCTAATATTGTTACACTTTCTCTAAGCTGTCTTCCTCGCCTCCATCTCTCATATCAAACATTAAAAGCCTAGTTATAGTGTAAAACGTTATATTTATTTTTAAATCCTGGGACACAATTAAACGTAATACAGTTTCACCTGTTGTGTGCTAATTACCTATTTCCTCGTTGTTATGGCTTTGAATTCTTGTTTTATACTTTACATAGACCAGTAGAGAGTACCTGCTTTTGTGTGCGGAGATTTACTCACTGTGTTGTCTAATGTTGAGAAATTAACTAATTAGTTTAAAACTTCTCATCAACCGATGAAAAACCATAATTAATTTGTATTGATACACTTTCTACTAGTTTGTGTTTTATTTAGCAGTTTAAACTTTAGTTATAATCCCAATGGGCTCAAAATATATCCCTCGCGTACGGTAGGGAGCGCAGCAGGGTTATTCTGACCGCTCGGGAACATTTGTCGGCTCGAGTGTCGTCAACTACGCTTCGCGACGAGTTGTCGTGAAAAGTTACCGAAACAGCGATTCTGTCCGGTCGTGGCTTCATGTCGGGAAGACCATGGTTGCCATGGCAACAGGTAATCAACAGTATTTGGTTTTCAACACTATTTATTTAGGTTGGCAACATATTTTACCCAGAGTTCATTGCTTCTTGTTTACTTTTGGTTGTATTTGCAATTTCGAAGTTAGCAGACGACACGGTTTTTATTAATGATTAGTATTTATTTTTATATTAGTCATCACATTCTTCGAAAGTCTTGCTCCATCAATTTATTAGTTACTATTTATTTAATTCAGTTACTATTAAATTGGTATTTATTGGGGTGTTTTCATATTTTATGTAGGTTTAATCTTGTGTATAATTTCAAGTTTGGTGTAATTTTCAGTATCATTATTTATAACTATACCTAGACTTACAAACAGAATGCGATGCTTATTAAGTGCATTACTGTACGTTTGTTTTATCTTTATTGGCGGAAAAGTTTTTATTATTATACATTGTGTGCCAGCGTGATGGCGGAAATAAAGAAACGTGAGTAGACCCAATATAATTATATTCAACAAATTTAAACTAGTCCTATATCATTGTGCATAGTCTTGTAATGTGGTGTTGTCAATTAAGCGCTAGTTTTTGAAACAAAAACTATCTTTAAAATACTGCTAAACTATATTAAGATGTTTTAACTTAAAAGTACACCTAAGCTACGAGTTCTTGTAGGACTAGTTAGGTTAGCTTATAATGTATTACCCTTTTTATTATTGACAAAAGTGGGCTGCATTTATAGTATACACAAATATGTTGAATAGGTTGCCAAAATTGAATATTTATCCTAGATTATTTGTCATCCGGTTCTAAGTTAATATTAGTTATATATAAATGGTAATTTATCAAATGTTTTACCAATAATAAAGTGCCACAAAACCAATACATTTTATTTTGGTAAGGGAATGCTAGTGGAGCTTAGGCCTACAAAACTGTGTGAAAGATTTTATTAAGTATTTACTAAATGAAACAAAGATTAATGTGACTGTAAGATAATGTAAGACTCGTCCAATTATTTATTTTGTTTATTTCAAGATGTTTAACCTAATCACATAAGGGCCAGGTTAGTAGTTCTTTTTCGGGGAAAGCGCACAATAACAGGTAGATATAGGACTCTGTTTTCTATATAAAATAGAAAATAATAAATAATTTAACACCATCACTCTATTCAAAAGGATACGGAAAATCAAATTATAGTAAAATTACAATAATTATTAAATATATTTGTTAGGCTTATCATTGAAACATTTGACTAAGAACTCTTAAACCAAACACCAAAGTCATGTTTTTTTTATGATTGGAAGG
Source organism: Timema cristinae (assembly GCA_039000515.1). NCBI lineage: Eukaryota > Metazoa > Arthropoda > Insecta > Phasmatodea > Timematidae > Timema > Timema cristinae. The sequence continues at coordinate 58,619 of JBCFYV010000430.1, read as the reverse complement.
TTGGATTTTGTTATTTTGGGTTAGCTTATGATGATAAGAAAAACCATTCCCTATTTTAAAACTTTATTATTGGAGTATTAACCAATAAATTGACCTAACCTTTCATGTATAGGCCTACAAAAATAACAATTTTGAACGGTAGTAATCAAATAAATAATATAGAGATGATAATGTTAAGGATCATTTGTATAAACCCAAAGCCATACATGTAAAAACACAATGTTCATCAATTGCTATATATCTTTGATGTTTTGGGTGCGTTGATTAAGTTTTGCAAAAGTGAAAAAATATAAATGTCCATAATTATAATTTTAGTATCATTTGATTCACCGTTTGCTCATGAGTAGGATTATTGTTTTAAACTATTTATTATTTTATATTTTGTAACAAAAAAAGGTGTTGTATACACACTGTATTTTGTGCATCATCCCTAATTTTTTATATATTCTTGTTTGTGATTGATTAAAATTATTAAAATACCTTTGAAATTGATTTGATAAGGAATTATAAGCAGTTGCTTTGATGAGATTAAACTGGTAGTTACAAATAAACTTTCACTGTTAGGTAAATTGTGGGGTACAAAGGCTAAAGCATCAACATAGTCAGGTTTGTCAGTGAAATAGAGAGGGTTCAAATTGAAACCAAGTGTAATTATGGTACTTCCATTCTCCCTCCATGCAAATGTAGGCATATTTCTTCTCATGTTTACTTCCCTCATTCTAATGTCATCACTGTAAATATCCCAATATATTTGAGAGGTAATAAGGCTCGGTGCATAAAAAATATTCAATACTTAAACAGACATAAACATTTATAAATATTATGAAAAATGGAATCCACAATCTTATTAGATCTAGTGTAGAAACCCTCCAATTTTAGGCACTCCCAATATTCAGTTGGATTGGATCACCACTATTTTACTGTAAATATTAATACTTTTTGCTATGTTGTTTGTTATTTTTACAAATTTATTGTATTTTGTTGCAGTTTATGAATAGAAGTTTGAATCCTACACAAGTCTACAGAGTATTTTTTCAACCTTCTTTCCATGCTAATGCAGGTGCATTTCCTCTTAAATATCTTATTCATGCCTATCATATTATATTAAAATCCATGTATCTAAGGATGTTTGTTTTTATCAAAAGTTTTGTTTCAGATGATATTGAACTACCGCAGACGAGGAAGGACAAGTGAAGTTTTTTGATTGTAGTTTTGTTTTCTTTTAATAAAATAAACTGTATGGGATATACTATTGTACTTTTTTGTAATGGCTTTATGTTGATTAAACTAGCAACTGTACAATCAACATTAGTAAGTTAGGCCTAGAATGGTTTCTAAGTTGGTATAAATAAATGTTGATTAAACTAGAAACTGTACAATCACCATTAGTAAGTTAGGCCTAGAATGGTTTCTAAGTTGGTATAAATAAATGTTGATTAAACTAGAAACTGTACAATCACCATTAGTAAGTTAGGCCTAGAATGGTTTCTAAGTTGGTATAAATAAACATTTATAAATCAAATGGTACGATTTATAATTAATTTTACAATTTGTGTAGAGTGACTAGTATGCGAGCTAAATCTGTAAGAAAAATTCAAATAAAGATGAAACTAGTAGGTAGGCCTATTGCACAATTAATTAATTACCCATACTAAGTTACCTACTTTTATTTATAAGATGAAATTCCATGTTTCAACATCATATCCAAAAACCTGTAAAAATACACATAATGCTATAGCAACTAAAACATTGATAAACTTTTTATTTTTTATTCACATACATAACAAAAACCTATGTTAATTTAATGTTGCTTTTTGGTTTGCAAGGCACTGGGGACATTTTGTCAAATAACATTTGGGCTTGGGCTTAATTTATGGCGTAAGGTATTTATTAAGATGAGAAACTACGAAATATATAAAATATATAACGACCACAAGAAACCATTTAAAACTTCACACGTTGTTTAAATTACTGCTCAGCCTTAACCTAACACTAAAACAACTGTTTTAAACATCTATGATGCAAATACAAATAAAAATCCCACTTGAAAATTACTAAACGCTAAAACACACTAAAATAAACCCTTATCTAATTAAATTGGATAATATAAACAATCAAATATGTAAAAACCAAAAGTAAGTAACGAACGCCATTAAAGTCGGGAAGTTAACAGAGGGGGTAGACAGTCTCGTAAATAAGCGACAGAGTTCGCGACGAGTAGTCGTGTCGCCAACTAGCCGACTGGACAGAATCGCACATGTCGGCATCGCTACGGGATCGAGCCAACGCGACGTCGTCAACTAGTTCCCGTCCGGTCAGAATAGCCCTGCAGGTGAGGTCCGAGCTATCAATAAATACTGTCATAACCACCAAGCCATACCACCACCACCACTCAACTACCACTTCCTATACATACCATAGTTTGTGAAACACAATACCGTTCTGTAAACATCAATCGATGCATGCATTCACTTTGACTACCGCACCAAACCCTCCCCCTCCCCTCACCAATGTAATCACTTGTTTGAGTGAAAGAGAAATCTCACTCACCTATTAGAAGCTTGCTGTAATAGAACCTCCGTACGAAGCGTAATGCCTTCTACGTAGGCTATAATATCGGCTGACAACTAACAAACCAAATCCCCCCCCCCCCAAACCCCTAACACCACGTTCCCCCAAAACTCAATGTTATTTTCACTTAACGTAATTACCTGTCTGAGCTTTGATATTATTGCTTCAAAGAGGCTTTGCCTGTTGTGGAAACCTTGCATGTTAGTCCTTGGTAATCCTCCGCTGCATAAAGGACCAACACAGCAGCGCTCGTCCAAGATACGACCAAGTAGTGACACACAGGACTAGAGAACGCGAGAAATAGATGTTACACCAGACAGGGCTCACAGCCCAAAATGGAGGTTCAGACTCTGAACCCTTGTTGTCAACATTTCAAGGAAGAACATTATCAAATATATTTAGTTGGGATGAAAGAAAGTACTAAATAAAGTACATATGTGTACAGTTTTAAAAATAAATAACTATCACTGCTGTAGAACATCAAGTTTAATTTGCAACAAATAGTAATCGCAACCGTTTTTAAATATTTGTCATAGAAATAATGGTATTTAGACATACTCGTTTTAAATGAAGAGAAAAAAATCCTTATTTAAAATTGCACTAGGTCTAATATCAATCAGTGTTGAGATGGCTATCTATTTAAAAACTAATTAGACAAATCCACCAAAGTAATATTTTATTTTTTTGGTCCATAGTATTTTTGTCATAAAATCTTGAAAAATTCTGACTGTAGCTTTTAATCTCTTCCATCCGACCTTAAAAATTAACAAAACCGACAAATTGACAACATTACTAGAACAATATGGTCCTAATTATTTTTAATTTTAGTAACTAAGACACACCATATCCGTTCTTAAAAGATATAGTTTTCTACTTTATACAATAACTTGCAAAATATACATTTGAATAGCAAATTGTTTATATTTTATGTAAACTTGGTACATATACCTTATATAAATGTTGTGTCACAGAATTAAAGAAATTTTCAAATATTAATTTCTACATTTAGTTATTTTGTAAAAACCTGAAAATAATCAAATATACCAAATAAACGTATAATTATTTCTAGTTTCGTAAATATTTAGGACAAGTCAGGAGAATTATTTATAGAGTATTTTATGAATAACTGTGTAATGCTTTGGGGAAGTATCAAATAATACCTAAATGTCTTATTTTAATAATGCATTAATAAAACATCTAATAAGCTGAACAATTTTTTTTCAAAAACTTAAATCAGTAAAATATCATATTCTGAAAATTGAAAAAGACACCTGGACACGGGAATCGAACCCGGGACCTTCGGCTTAGTACGCCAATGCTCTTACCACTGAGCTATCCAGGTGTCCAGGACAAGGTGTCATTTTTCAATTTTCAGAATATATATAAGTGGTACTTACCTCATTAAAATGCATAGATGATAGCTCCGGCTATCTGATTCATTAATTCAGTAAAGTCAAAGGTAGGGTGTCCAGGCACGGCTAACAAGTATTTTAACCTAATAGATGGTTAATATAATTAGGGAACAATGAAGATCTCAAGTTTTCCAGGTTTTTAAGTGTTTTCAAAGAGTTTAAAAAACTAAATATTATTAATGATACTTTATCTAATAAAAATACCCTAAATAGTCCTCGACATGCATACTGGTTTAAAAAAAACACTAATAAATATTGCTATGAAACAGAAACGTATTAATAGGGGAGGGAGAACCTCAGAAGAGACCACATAAGAGATGTGGATGTTTTACACTTAGTTGCACCCATTTATATTACCAGGCCGCCAAAAGATAGTGGAATAGGGATAAGGCCAAACAGAAAACTATAAATAGCGAGTCAGTATTTTTGACCTTCCGTCTTTTGGCTTAGACCTAACTCCATATTTATAAATACAATGTTACAACCATCATCGAGCAGTGGGTTGAAACTGCCATTTGGCGAATTAAATGTCAGTGCATTGGATTATGTTCACACCCGCATCGATAGCCGCATGGTATAAAGCGTCACTTTACCGGACTGTCAATAACAGTGAGATAGGGGTTCAAATTTCGGTCGCGTGTATTCAGGCTGTTTTATTCTAAATGGTTTTCCAATTTCCCTCCACTCATATGGAGATACATTTGCTGTAAATTAAACATTTCTCATCCCTATCACATTAGAGTAATTATTACATATGCTTGTAGCCCTAACGGGTAGTAAGACACGGTATTAAAAGAAAGTACACTTCGCTTACTTTGAAATATAACATACCTACCTTGACGAGATACACTATGGAGCAGCCCATTAGATAGGGCCGTACTTTAATTGTCGGAGGTAAGAGATGGTTATAAAGAGGTATCTGCCAATAATGTTGGTCTGCCTCTTAGTAAAATGTAGGCTTTTTATTTATCACTACGTCTTGCTACTTGTTCGGGCTATTCGCATATCTACTAACTACGCGAATGTTTTAGGGATGAGAAAAATTGGATTTAGATTAAGCGTGGGTAGAAAGTCGAAAAACATTTAGTAAAAATCACCCACCCAATCACCCAACTGGGATTCGAGTCCCAAGTTTCCTGTAATCAGCAGCCTAATCTATTGCTAGAGTGACGCCTTAGTACATGCTGCCACCGAGTCGGGTTAAAATTTAGTTAATACTCAGAATGTTTCACTTGTTTCTTTTTCTGCGATCAACTACTTGATTTTATAATAACTTTACTGTTTAGTCATTTTTTGTTTTTTCAAAGATTTAATAATTAATCACACCTTTAAATTTTAGTTCTGTAAATATAATTTAGTATTAATGCGTTATTTTGAAAGTGGTCAAATTAAAATTAAAAAAAACTATATCGTTTGAGAAACAAACTGCTATTGATATCATAATATAAAATTATGTTGTGAAACCACCTCATAGACATGAGTGTAGGTGTAAATGGTGTTGTTTTTATCCACGTATTTTACTACCTCTTCAGGTTATACGCATTGATGATTTACTCTAATGGGGCAGGGATGAGGAAGGAAGAATTTTTGAGGTATTATACCTAAATTTGCATGAAATGAGAGTGGGGAACCATTTGAGAAAAACCACCCTCAGTAAATCTGACTGGAATTCAAATACCTATTTACCCATCTTCAGCAGGAATTCTAACACTAGAGTGACGCCTTAGACCATTCGACCACTGAAGCGGGTGGTAATATTAATCTTACTGATGATGCTGAAAATATAAAAGAAAATCACATTGGGGAAATAAATACAAATAAGCCTACTATAGCCACCATATCTGGTAAGAAATCAGACACAGCCTATGAATTTTTAAGTATAAAATACACATTACTTTTAGATAAGAATCTGAAACTGATGAAGTTCAAGTCAATTTTCATTTGTAACTTTTCTACAACAATAATCTTTTTCCAGATAAAAAAAAAGCTAGACACCAGTCTTTCAGGAATCAACTCTGATTACCGATTCAGGCCATTGGGAGAAAATAAGCAACCAGGTTCGAGAATACTGGTTGCTTAAGAGTACAGTAACTACATGCGTATTTACACAAATATATAACCCAAAAAATGATTATTTAAAAAAATGTTTAGAAGGTGTGATACATTTCTACTTCTCCAAAATCGTAAGTTTACTCGATACATTTCCATGTATATGTAGTACACTAATTTTTTATTAGTTATTTGTACCCTTAAACACCCATCCACTAAATAGTTGATGAAACCATTATAAATATTACTATTTGTGCAAAAATGATTAGGCCTCCAAATGCCTTGATACCTCTCGTCAAGTATTATATTTGATTTTACTTATCATATTAGCTAAAAAAAATTCAACTGATAACGTAAGTGTAGGCTTATATTAAAAATTTATAATCGTTCATATGTGTATATCTTTTCTTTTAGTTTAGTAAAATTTCAGACAATTTCACCAAATTCTCTAGCTTTTTTTTATTACTTTCTGACCTTAAAGTTTTTATAGCAATTCCTAATACTTTTAATAAACACACTGTATTTGAAAATTCAATCTAATTTAATAAGTCAAGTTCTTTATTTCTATTATAAAGAGTATTAATTTATTTATCATTTTCATTGTAGAATAAAAATAATTTGAAATCTAGACTTGTAAAAAATTTTACTCACAAAAAAATTAAAAACAAGAAAGTTTTTTTTGTCATAATAATAAGAAATGACATTAAACTTAGATTACAAGGGCTTGACAGAATTTATAATGATGCCAGAAGACGTCTGTACGCCACCTCAAATGGAAATAAAATAAGAGGGGAACTTCTTTTTTTCGAGTTTGAAAGTTTCAAAAACTCTTGACTTCCTTATTGTAGTCCACATCCCCCCTGACCCCTTTAAATCCTTCCGGTACTTTTGAGTTATATGAAAAGTTCATTTAAAAATGAAGAACAGTGGGAGAAACTAAATGAGTCCTTGTCAAGCAATCCATTATACATTTTTTGACGGGCCGTTTCGTTGTTTTGGTTACAAACCACAATAACATGTTTTTAGAGCCTTTTGGTTTATTGAATTCAATATTTTATTCCATAAGTAGGGTTGCGCGCTAAGATATTCCTTTTTTAAAAAGTGCGCATTAAATCACACAAATAAAAGAAAATAAATTTTTTCCACAAATGTTCTCTGTTTCTAATAGTTGCTTCCATCCTCCCTGATAAGAGGAATGCTTTTAAACAAATTTTGTAGACACACATAATCTCACCAAGAAAATATGTGGTTGGTAAATTTTAGGCGTGATATCTCTTGATTTTATAGAAAAATAAATTTGGGCCTAAACCAAAACTATCACTGAGCGGCCGTAGGCCTTGGTCACATTGAATTTAGTGGCTACTTATGGGGAGAACTTGAATCCCAGATGAATGAATTTGAGGTGATTATTCTATCACACACAGGCTAATGTAGGTGAATTTTCTCTAATAGCCCCTATTCACACCTACGGCTCACGCTATGTGTTTGAAGAACCATTAATAATTGACGGTACAATTTAAATATTTTGACCTATCTATATAATTTTATAAAGCTTAATAATATAAATATGTTTGAAATGTTTATATATTAAATTTAATAAATTCACTTAGGTCTTAGAGAGACACAACTACACTACATTCTCAAAATTAAAAATAAAAGGAGGGTAGATAAGCAGGCTAGGCTTCTTCTCGATTAACTTCCTCTCTCCTCCTTCTCTTCCTTTCTCTTCCTTTCCCTCCACCGTTTCTCGTCACACACCATAATGGTTATATCCCAGCCGTCATCATCTTCTGGATCAAGAGTATTTCCCTCCTCGTTGATGATTGGTTTGGATCGGACCGGAACATCTTGACCGTTGTCAGGATCAAGAATCGGATCGGGTGATTCTGGCGATTCCTCCTCCTCTATGACGAGTGGTTTGCGAGAATCTCAAATTGATCTCCCACCCGGTATACCGCACACTCCTCCTTTATATTCTGGCTTAGGGATGTGAAAAAAGTATCGATAATTTACTAATATCGATATTTTCCTTTCGATACAAGTATCTTGTTACTCGATACTTTTACTGATATTAGTACTCACACTCCAATTATCTTCACTCCCGCTGGAAATGTTTACTAGGGTCCAGAACAAATGACACTATTTCTCAATTCTCACTCATTTTCTGCAGACAAGCAAGAAGCAACTCTAGCATTCTATCTCTTTTATCTCGTCATAATAACATAGCTGTTCTTTCAATTTTGTTTATCAACACAACCTGATACCTGACTGTTGAGTGGCCACTAGTCTATTACCCGTTTATTAACACAGCCTGATACCTGACTGTCGAGTGGCCACCAGTCTATTACCCGTTTATCAACACAGCCTGATACCTGACTGTCGAGTGGCCACAAGTCTATTACCCGTTTATCAACACAACCTGATACCTGACTGTCGAGTGGCCACCAACCTATTACCCGTTTATTAACACAGCCTGATACCTGACTGTCGAGTGGCCACCAGTCTATTACCCGTTTATCAACACAACCAGATACTTGACTGTCGAGTGGCCACCAACCTATTACCCGTTTATTAACACAGCCTGATACCTGACTGTCGAGTGGCCACCAGTCTATTACACGTTTATCAACACAGCCTGATACCTGACTGTCGAGTGGCCACCAGTCTATTATCCGTTTATCAACACAGCCTGATACCTGACTGTCAAGTGGCCACCAGTCTATTACCCGTTTATCAACACAGCCTGATACCTGACTGTCGAGTGGCCAACAGTCTATTACCCGTTTATCAACACAGCCTGATACCTGACTGTCGAGTGGCCACCAGTCTATTACCCGTTTATCAACACAGCCTGATATCTGACTGTCGAGGGGCCACAAGTCTATTACCCGTTTATCAACACAGCCTGATACCTGACTGTCGAGTGGCCATCAGTCTATTACCCGTTTATCAACACAGCCTGATACCTGACTGTCGAGTGGCCACCAGTCTATTACCCGTTTATCAACACAGCCTGATACCTGACTGTCACGTGGCCACCAGTCTATTACCCGTTTATCAACGTGCACGGCTATCACAAACTAAACAAAAGAATCTTTTGTAGTCAACTCAAAAGTCACCCAAACAAACGAAGCAGAAAAGTTTATATGGTTTTCGATAACGATACTTACTGTTATAGATACTTTTCTTTCGAAATTAATATGGTATCGATACTTTTCTTCTGATACTTTTAATGAGGACAGTATCGATACCACATTCCTAGTGTGTCTAGGTTTTCACATCCCAGGGCTATGACAACATATTGCTCAACTTTCAACTTTATATCATACAAGTTTAAACATTCTGAAATATAATGACACTGATCGACCATGGTTGACATTATACACTGGTAGAGGAGGTCATACAGTTAAACTTTCTAGTCGAATTTATCATGGAGCTGATTGGCATGTGATGCGAGCTCTTAAGCGCTCATCTCATCAACAGCTACTCGGAGTATTATCTATTATTATTATTATTATTATTATTATTATATTAGTAGGGGGAAAGTGAGAATACTGCGACACAGCCATAATCCTTTTTTTATGGATCCTGAGATGACAGGATAGACAAGTGGGAGGAGGATGGGTAGGGTTGGAGCCCTCGATTGCGCGACACGGGTGAGGGAGTGGAGGGGGGAGGCGATATATATATTTTTTTGGTGCGGTATTCTGTGACAGGGGGTGGGAGGGGGTTGGGGAGAGGGATAGAGGAGCACCTGGGTGGAGTGGGAGACAAAAATATTTTTTTGGTACGGCTTTCTGTGACTCATTTGCATAATGGTCTCCTCGAGGGGTTGAAGCGCCAGGACGGCTGAGAGGGTGCGGGGGGGGGGGGGGGAGACTGCAAATGCGGGTTATCTCTCGAAGTATCCAGCAAATGCGGGTTCACTTCCCTGACGGTCAGGATATGACAAGTATTATTCACCTCGTGTGTATGTGCGTATGTGTGTGTGTGTGTGTATGTGTATGTGTAGGTGTATGCGTAGGTGTAGGTGTATGTGTATGTGTATGTGTAGGTGTAGGTGTAGGTGTAGGTGCAGGTGTATGTGTATGTTGTGAATAGTTTTTTATGGTAGTAAAATGTATCATGGATTGGGATCCTGGGTAGTATGCTGACAACTTAATTACCTTAGTTCAGTCATTTATTAGCTTAAATATTTCACGAAAGACCCTCTACATTTGGAGGTTGGGGGTTAGAATCCCTGCTATACCCGCATTCACGTGAAAACCATTTTGGAAAATTCAGTACACCCAACCGAGGGTAGTATGCTTGTTCATGGGACTGGGGTTCCCTTCTAAGTCAATAATCATTGAATTGTTTACTTCAGGGTCGTGTGTGTGTGTGTGTGTGTGTTAGGGTAACTGAACTTAATCTAAGTCAATAATCTTTGAATGAGTTTAAAAGAATTGTTTACATCTGTGTGTGTGTGTGTGTGTGTTAGGATAGCCGTACTTAATCTAAGTCAATAAACATTGAATTGTTTTCAGGTTAAATGTGAATAGTTTTTTTTGAAATATCAATTACTCAATTGCTCGAGATTATTTATTAAAAGTGACACTAAATATAAGTTACTTATTCAACATGAATTACGTGAATAGGTCTAATATTGTTTTCAGGTTAAATGTGAATAGTTACACCCTTAATTTTCTATCATTGAGGTAGTTCTATCCAGTCCACATCATTACACTCTAGCTCTTATCTTGAGTAGTTCTATCCAGTCCACTCATTACACCCTACCCTATCTTGAGCTAGTTCTATCCAGCCATCATTACACTCCTATGCTAATCATATTCATATGAATTAACTTGATCTTTAGGAAATGTTTAGAATGTTTAAATCTACACATGCAGAACTTTTACGATTCTACTAGGTGAGGAGTTGAAGAGAGTGTATTTAACCAATCTCCTTGTTACATCCTCATTTAAAGCTAATTCTCTAACAATATGAAGTAGGAACAGATTGGAGACAAGCACTCTAACAGTATGAAGTAGAATCAGATTGAAGATAAGCACTCTAAAAATATGAAGTAGGATCAGATTGGAGACAAGCACTCTAACAGTATGAAGTAGAATCAGATTGAAGATAAGCACTCTAACAATATGAAGTAGGATAAGATTGGAGACAAGCACTCTAACAGTATGAAGTAGAATCGGATTGGAGACAAGCACTCTAACAGTATGAAGTAGAATCAGAGTGAAGATAAGCACTCTTACAATATGAAGTAGGATCAGATTGGAGATAAGCACTCTAACAGTATGAATTAGAATCAGATTGAAGATAAGCACTCTAACAATATGAAGTAGGAACAGATTGGAGACAAGCACTCTAACAGTATGAAGTAGAATCAGATTGAAGATAAGCACTCTAACAATATGAAGTAGGATCAGATTGAAGACAAGCACTCTAACAGTATGAAGTAGAATCAGATTGAAGATAAGCACTCTAACAATATGAAGTAGGATAAGATTGGAGACAAGCACTCTAACAGTATGAAGTAGAATCGGATTGGAGACAAGCACTCTAACAGTATGAAGTAGAATCAGATTGAAGATAAGCACTCTAACAATATGAAGTAGGATCAGTTTGGAGACAAGCACTCTAACAATATGAAGTAGAATCAGATTGGAGACAAGCACTCTAACAGTATGAATTAGAATCGGATTGAAGATAAGCACTCTAACAGTATGAAGTAGAATCAGATTGAAGATAAGCACTCTTACAATATGAAGTAGGATCAGATTGGATACAAGCACTCTAACAGTATGAATAGAATCAGATTGAAGATAAGCACTCTATCAATATGAAGTAGGAACAGATTGGAGACAAGCACTCTAACAGTATGAAGTAGAATCAAATTGGAGACAAGCACTCTTACAATATGAAGTAGAATCAGATTGGATACAAGCACTCTTACAATATGAAGTAGGATCAGATTGGATACAAGCACTCTAACAGTATGAATTAGAATCAGATTGAAGATAAGCACTCTAACAATATGAAGTAGGATCAGATTGGAGACAAGCACTCTAACAGTATGAGGTAGGATCAGATTGGAGACAAGCACTCTAACAGTATGAAGTCTGGACCAGATTGGAGACAAGCACTCTAACAGTAAGAAGTCTGGACCAGATTGAAGACAATCACTATAGCAGTATGAAGTCTGGAGCAGATTGAAGACAAGCACTCTAACAGTATGAAGTCTTGACCAGATTGAAGACAAGCACTCTAACAGTATGAAGTCTTGACCAGATTGAAGACAAGCACTCTAATAGTATGAAGTAGAATCAGATTGAAGATAAGCACTCTTACAATATGAATTAGGATCAGATTGGATACAAGCACTCTTACAATATGAAGTAGGATCAGATTGAAGATAAGCACTCTATCAATAAGAAGTAGGATCAGATTGGGTACAAGCACTCTAACAGTATGAAGTAGAATCAGATTAAAGATAAGCACTCTTACAATATGAAGTAGGATCAGATTGGAGATAAGCACTCTAACAGTATGAATTAGAATCAGATTGAAGATAAGCACTCTAACAATATGAAGTAGGAACAGATTGGAGACAAGCACTCTAACAGTATGAAGTCTGGACCAGATTGGAGACAAGCACTCTTACAATATGAAGTAGGAACAGATTGGAGACAAGCACTATAACAGTATGAAGTCTGGACCAGATTGGAGACAAGCACTCTAACAGTATGAAGTAGAATCAGATTGAAGATAAGCACTCTAACAATATGAAGTAGGATCAGATTGGATACAAGCACTCTAACAGTATGAAGTAGAATCAGATTGGAGACAAGCACTCTAACAATATGATGTAGGAACAGATTGGAGACAAGCACTCTAACAGTATGAAGTCTGGACCAGATTGGAGACAAGCACTCTAACAGTATGAAGTAGAATCAGATTGAAGATAAGCACTCTAACAATATGAAGTAGGATCAGATTGGATACAAGCACTCTAACAGTATGAAGTAGAATCAGATTGGAGACAAGCACTCTAACAATATGATGTAGGAACAGATTGGAGACAAGCACTCTAACAGTATGAAGTAGAATCAGATTGGAGACAAGCACTCTAACAATATGAAGTAGGATCAGATTGGAGATAAGCACTCTAACAGTATAAATTAGAATCAGATTGAAGAAAAGCACTCTAACAGTATGAAGTAGGAACAGATTGAGACAAGCACTCTAACAGTATGAAGTCTGGACAGATTGAAGACAAGCACTCTAACAGTATGAAGTCTGGACAGATTGGAGACAAGCACTCTAACAATATGAAGTAGGATCAGATTGGAGACAAGCACTCTAACAGTATGAAGTGGAACAGATTAAGATAAGCACTCTAACATTATGAAGTCTGGACCAGATTGAAGACAATCACTATAACAGTATGAAATCTGGATCAGATTGAAGACAAGCACTTTAACAGTATGAAGTCCTGACCAGATTGAAGACAAGCACTCTAACAGTATGAAGTCTAGACCAGATTGAAGACAAGCACTCTAACAGTATGAAGTAGAATCAGATTGAAGATAAGCACTCTTACAATATGAAGTAGGATCAGATTGGTTACAAGCACTCTAACACTATGAAGTAGAATCAGATTGAAGATAAGCACTCTATCAATAAGAAGTAGGATCAGATTGGATACAAGCACTCTAACAGTATGAAGTAGAATCAGATTAAAGATAAGCACTCTTACAATATGAAGTAGGATCAGATTGGATACAAGCACTCTAACACTATGAAGTAGAATCGGATTGAAGATAAGCACTCTAACAATATGAAGTAGGATCAGATTGAAGATAAGCACTCTAACAGTATGAAGTAGGATCAGATTGAAGATAAGCACTCTTACAATATGAAGTAGGATCAGATTGGAGACAAACACTCTAAAAGTATGAAGTAGGAACAGATTGGAGACAAGCACTCTAACAGTATGAAGTAGAATCAGATTGAAGATAAGCACTCTAACAATATGAAGTAGGATCAGATTGGAGACAAGCACTCTAACAGTATGAAGTAGAATCAGATTGAAGATAAGCACTCTAACAATATGAAGTAGGAATAGATTGGAGACAAGCACTCTAACAGTATGAAGTAGAATCAGATTGAAGATAAGCACTCTAACAATATGAAGTAGAATCAGATTGAAGATAAGCACTCTAACAGTATGAATTAGAATCAGATTGGAGATAAGCACTCTAACAATATGAAGTAGGATAAGATTGGAGACAAGCACTCTAACAGTATGAAGTAGAATCGGATTGGAGACAAGCACTCTAACAGTATGAAGTAGAATCAGATTGAAGATAAGAACTCTTACAATATGAAGTAGGATCAGATTGGATACAAGCACTCTAACAGTATGAATTAGAATCAGATTGAAGATAAGCACTCTATCAATATGAAGTAGGAACAGATTGGAGACAAGCACTCTAACAGTATGAAGTAGAATCAGATTGGAGACAAGCACTCTTACAATATGAAGTAGAATCAGATTGGATACAAGCACTCTTACAATATGAAGTAGGATCAGATTGGATACAAGCACTCTTACAATATGAAGTAGGATCAGATTGAAGATAAGCACTCTATCAATAAGAAGTAGGATCAGATTGGGTACAAGCACTCTAACAGTATGAAGTAGAATCAGATTGAAGATAAGCACTCTTACAATATGAAGTAAGATCAGATTGGAGACAAGCACTCTAACAGTATGAATTAGAATCAGATTGAAGATAAGCACTCTAACTATATGAAGTAGGAACAGATTGGAGACAAGCACTCTAACAGTATGAAGTAGAATCAGATTGGAGACAAGCACTCTTACAATATGAAGTAGGAACAGATTGGAGACAAGCACTCTAACAGTATGAAGTCTGGACCAGATTGGAGACAAGCACTCTAACAGTATGAAGTAGAATCAGATTGAAGATAAGCACTCTAACAATATGAAGTAGGATCAGATTGGATACAAGCACTCTAACAGTATGAAGTAGAATCAGATTGGAGACAAGCACTCTAACAATATGATGTAGGAACAGATTGGAGACAAGCACTCTAACAGTATGAAGTAGAATCAGATTGGAGACAAGCACTCTAACAATATGAAGTAGGATCAGATTGGAGACAAGCACTCTAACAGTATGAATTAGAATCAGATTGAAGAAAAGCACTCTAACAATATGATGTAGGAACAGATTGGAGACAAGCACTCTAACAGTATGAAGTAGAATCAGATTGAAGATAAGCACTCTAACAATATGAAGTAGGGACAGATTGGAGACAAGCACTCTAACAGCATGAAGTAGAATCAGATTGAAGATAAGCACTCTAACAATATGAAGTAGGATCAGTTTGGAGACAAGCACTCTAACAGTATGAAGTAGAATCAGATTGGAGACAAGCACTCTAACATATGAAGTAGGATCAGATTAGAGACAGGCACTCTAACAGTATGAAGTAGGAACAGATTAGGGACAAGCACTCTAACAGTATGAAGTATGGACCAGATTAGAAGACAGGCACTCTAACAGTATGAAGTCTGAACCAGATTGAAGACAAGCTCTATAATAGTATGAAGTCAGGATCAGATTGGAGACAAGCACTCTAATAGTTTGACCAATCATAAAGCAGTAGTTGTTTTCAGTGTTTGTGGTGCTGTTGATAGCCTGGGACTGGGAGATTAGGTGTTAGAATCCCTGTTAGGAAGAATACCCGCATTCACGTGAAAAGAAAGTTGAAATTCACCTTCAGTACACCCTGGATCTCCACGTCATCGGCAGTCTAGTAGCGCCTATGAAGATCCAGATTGAGACATGAAGATCCAGTTTGATACATGGAGACCCAGATTGAGACATAGAGAGCCAGATTGAGACATGAAGATTCTGATTGAGACATGGAGACCAAGATTGAGACATGGAGACCAAGATTGAGACATGAAGATCCAGATTGAGACATGAAGTCCCAGATTGAAACATGAAGACCCAGAGTGAGACATGAAGATCCAGATTGAGACATGAAGTCCCAGATTGAAACATGAAGACCAAGATTGAGACATGAAGACCCAGAGTGAGACATGAAGTCCCAGTTTGAAACATGAAGACCCCGTTTGAGACATGGAGACCAAGATTGAGACATGAAGATCCAGATTGAGACATGGAGACCCAGATTGAAACATTAAGACTCCTCTCATTGAGAAATGGAGACCCAGAGTGAGATATGAAGACCCAGATTGAGACATGGAGAGGCATATTTAAACATGAGGACCCCCATTGAGACATGGAGACCCAGATTGAGACATGAAGATCCTGATTGAAACATGGAGACCAAGATTGAGACATGGAGCCCCAGATTGAAACATGAAGACCCAGAGTGAGACATGAAGACCTAGTTTGAGACATGAAGATCCAGATTGAGATCCAGTTTGATACATGGAGACCCAGATTGAAACATGAAGACCCCCATTGAGACATGGACACCCAGATTGAGACATGAAGATCCAGATTGATACATGGAGGCTCAGATTGAGACATGGAGACCCAGATTGAGACATGAAGATCCAGTTTGATACATGGAGACCCAGATTGAAACATGAAGACTCCCATTGAGACATGAAGATCCAGATTGAGACATGAAGATCCAGATCGAGACATGAAGATCCAGATTCGAGACATGAAGACCAGATGATCTGGAGACATCTGTTGGTAGTACTAGGCGGTCCATGAGTATTTTTATGAAATCCTAGAGGTGTTATAGATGGACAGTTAGATAATACAATCGTAGCAGGAATAATACTAAATTATCTTACCTACCGTAGCAAATATTATTTTCACCACGTTACGTGCCTTATCACGGATGACAGAGAGAGGTGATGAGTCGGGGTTCTCCCTCTCTCTCATCAAACAGAGAGAGTTGATGGCCCAGTGTGACGTAGTGCTATAGTATGTGGATAGGGGTAGAGGCCGGCGGAGCAAGCATAATGTAACGAACGCTCGCACAGGTGGTCTCAGGTATGGCAGCTGCACTTGAAAGAGCCATAAATTTCCATAACAGTCGAGGTTTTATCTGATTCACAAACTTTAAAACGTAAATTTCTTTCTAAGTGACATATGATACTTTGACAGTCTCCTTCAATTGACCTAGTAGTCCAGGGTTCAATCCTCGCTCCCAGCACAGATTTATCTTTCACCTCCGACAGAACATCATGGTTCTGTAGGTCCTTCATTTCATCTCGCAATCACCCTGAACAATCCGGAACGTGGAATGTAGACGACAATTAAGCAATCGTGAAGGACCGAGGATTGAAGTCCGACACCTTAGACCGTGTGTAGGATAATACTCGTCGTACAGAAGATATTTAGGGGATCCCGTTCGGCCTAGCATGAAGAGAAACCATTCGCATGATGACGGTTGAAGATAACATGACTCGGTGAATGATAGTGAACCAACCTCCCCTCATTTCACCCGACTGAGATTCGAGCCTCGACCCCCCCCATCCTCGACAGTCGTCACCGAGGTGGGTTTAACAATTACCTTTTACAAGATTTATCTGATTACCAAACCCTACCTTCACCTCTGACAAGTTATCTTGTGAATGCGTGGTGGTTCGGATTCTACGTTAAACTGTACGTCCTTCATTTCATCTCACAATCACCCTACCATTACAAATTGACGTAAGTAAGACGCGGTGCTAATAATACTAAACCTTTAATATAATCATCATAAGATCTAAAACTGTCGCTTTTGATAGATGATATTAATACCTAGTACATATTATACTGATGGTCTAAGGTGCTGGACTTCAGTCCTCAGTCAGGGCAAAGATTTGGGATGTCTCTTATTACAAGATTCATACGTTTAAAAGTTAATTACAATAAGCATCATTAATTCTTTTGCAAGATTCATACGTTTAAAAGTTAATTACATTGGGAATTTAGGGATTAAGGTTAAATATCTTCAGTACGATAAGTATTCACCCATCTACTTAATATTTCATATATATTCTTGACAGTCGCCGGTCGGGTTTCTTATCGTTCGGCGGCCCGTTGTTTACCTTTTCGTCTGGAGCTATTCCGGCACGGAGTCGAAGGTCGCCTGTAGTTTCCTCATGACCTTCTGGACCTTAGTTGAGGTACCATGTGGGTGTGGGGTAGTCGGCCCACTCGGGGGTCTCGATGGTTGGCGAAGGGGGTGGAGGTAGGGGAGAAGGAGTAAGGGCGGGGCGGTGTGGCGAGGGGTCTCAGAGGTACCCGGTGGGGACTGAGTGGGGAGATTGGGGTTGGGGGAGCACGTACGGTGGGTGAGTCGCGAGAGTATGGGGAAAGGTAGGCGGGGGGATGAGTGGGTGAGCGGGGAGGAGTGTTGTGTGGTGATCCCGGGAATCGGGTGGCCGGTGTGCCGTCTTGGTAGTTGGTTGGTCCTTGTGTGGAGTATCCCGTCCGCGAGGTGCTGGGCCCCAGCGGGGCAGGGTCGGCGTTGCTGGACCGGTTTTGCGCGTTGTGCTGCCTTGTCTGCTGGGCCTTTCCGGCGCGATTCGTATATCCCATGTCGTTCCTGCGATGGTTACCCGAGTACTGCCGGAGGCATTGGTGATAAGGGCGAGAAAGGGGGGGGGAGAATGCTCGGTGATAAAGGGAATGGTCGAGTGGATGGTTAGGTGGTGGTAGAGGGAGGGAAAGAGACCGGGTTGGTGGAAGAGGGGTTGAAAGAAGAGAGAGAAGGGAGGGGGAAAGAGAGAGAGAGACTGGGTCGTAGGAAGGAAGGGGGGGAGAGACCTCGGCACTCAAGATGGCGCGGTGAGGTTGGAGGGGGGGAAGACCTCGGCACTCAAGATGGCGCGGTGAGGTTGGAAGAGGGGGGAGGGAGACCTCGGCACTCAAGATGGCGCGGTGAGGTTGGAAAGGAGGGGGAGACCTCGGCACTCAAGATGGCGCGGTGAGGTTGGAAAGGGGGGGAGACCTCGGCACTCAAGATGGCGCGGTGAGGTTGGAAGGGGGGGAAGACCTCGGCACTCAAGATGGCGCGGTGAGGTTGAAAGGGGGGGAGACCTCGGCACTCAAGATGGCGCGGTGAGGTTGGAAGGGGGGGAGACCTCGGCACTCAAGATGGCGCGGTGAGGTTGGAAGGGGGGGGGAGACCTCGGCACTCAAGATGGCGCGGTGAGGCAGGGAGAGGCAAGGAGGAGGGATGACGGGGGAACTTGCAGTTGACGGTTCATACTCGTATATACTTGAATATTCGTTTATTACCATTAGCGAGGTAACTACAAAGAAGCACTAACCCTGCTGGCCCGGCCTTACCACCGGTACTGATGATCTGGGTTGGGAGCCAGCCGCTTTTATTCCCCCAGACCGCCCGTCAAACAGGGGTGGAGGGGTCGCTGGCGCTGCGCGCGCATCCCTTCTCCTGTTGCAGCGTTGGACGGCAGGGGTAGTGTGTGCAAGAGCGTCCTAACTTTGAAATGTAGCGGGTCCGTGCAAGGACCGGCTATGTTTGAGGTGGTTGGGGTATAACATTCTTTCCCCTCTCAAAGCCTTTAAAAAGATTCTTTCTCACGTGATCTTAGTCTTTCAAGGACACTGAGCGTCTAAGGTGCTGGACTTATATCCTCGGTCCAGGCAAAGATTTGGAGGCTTCTTACAACCAAGTATATAATTGTTTGAAATAAGTTTCAAAGTGTTCATAATCTCTTCATACTTATTCCAGAAACCTAAAACATTCCCTCTTATAAAAAAGTACCCATAAACCATTATAAGTGCATTTGTTCAAAAGGTCAAAACCATTATGACTGTCTTGTGTGAGGCGTTTGGTAATCAGATAAATCTGTGCTGAGACTGAGGATTGAACCCCGGACCCCCCGCACAGAAGTAAGACCCCTAGACCGCCAAGTTACCCAAACTTCTGCCAGCTGTCACCACCTCTTGAGCTTGATCAAGGGCATAGGTGTATAAACTGTGTGTACAAAGTTCGAGTATATAAACATACCTACTCCGTCGGGTACGCATGCAAAATCGTCAATCTCGACTTTCTTGTGGTGGGTGAAGTCTACGTTCATATCTCTACCAGGTAAACGTAGGTGGGTTTTATCACTCACCCTTCACGCAAACGTTGAAACACTAGCTCTATATTCTACCTTCCTCATCACCACCTCATAGGCACGTAACGTGGTGAAAATAATGTTTGCTACGGTAGGTAAGATAATTTAGTATTTCCGTTCATCAAAATATCACATTCCTGCTACGATTGTATTATCTAACTATCCATCTATACCACCTCTAGGATTTCATAAAAATACTCATGGACCGCCTAGTACTACCAACAGATGGGTCTCCATGTCTAAATCTGGATCTCCATGTCTCAATCTGGATCTTCATGTCTCAATCTGGATCTTCATGTCTCAATCTGGATCTTCATGTCTCAATCTGGATCTTCAAGTCTCAATCTGGGTCTCCATGTATCAAACTGGATCTTCATGTCTCAATCTGGGTCTCCATGTCTCAATCTGAGCCTCCATGTATCAAACTGGATCTACATGTCTCAATCTGGATCTTCATGTCTCAATCTGGGTGTCCATGTCTCAATGGGGGTCTTCATGTTTCAATCTGGGTCTCCATGTATCAAACTGGATCTCAATTTGGATCTTCATGTCTCAAACTAGGTCTTCATGTTTCAATCTGGGGCTCCATGTCTCAATCTTGGTCTCCATGTTTCAATCTTGGTCTCCATATCTCAATCAGGATCTTCATGTCTCAATATGGGTCTCCATGTCTCAATGGGGGTCCTCATGTTTAAATATGCCTCTCCATGTCTCAATCTGGGTCTTCATATCTCACTCTGGGTCTCCATTTCTCAATAAGGGGAGTCTTAATGTTTCAATCTGGGTCTCCATGTCTCAATCTGGATCTTCATGTCTCAATCTTGGTCTCCATGTCTCAAACGGGGTCTTCATGTTTCAAACTGGGACTTCATGTCTCACTCTGGGTCTCCATGCCTCAATCTGGGTCTCCATGTCTCAATCTTGCTCTCCATGTCTCAAACTGGATCTTCATGTCTCAATGGGAGTCTTCATGTTCAATCTGGGACTTCATGTCTCAATCTGGATCTTCATGTCTCAATCTTGGTCTCCATGTCTCAATCTGGGTCTCCATGTATCAAACTGGATCTACATGTCTCAATCTGGATCTTCATAGGCGCTACTAGACTGCCGATGACGTGGAGATCCAGGGTGTACTGAAGGTGAATTTCAACTTTCTTTTCACGTGAATGCGGGTATTCTTCCTAACAGGGATTCTAACACCTAATCTCCCAGTCCCAGGCTATCAACAGCACCACAAACACTGAAAACAACTACTGCTTTATGATTGGTCAAACTATTAGAGTGTTTGTCTCCAATCTGATCCTGACTTCATACTATTATAGTGCTTGTCTTCAATCTGGTCCAGACTTCATACTGTTAGAGTGCTTGTCTCTAATCTGTTCCTACTTCATACTGTTAGAGTGCTTGTCTCTAATCTGTTCCTAAATTCATACTGTTAGAGTGCTTGTCTCCAATCTGTTCCTACTTCATACTGTTAGAGTGCTTGTCTCCAATCTGATCCTACTTCATATTGTTAGAGTGCTTGTCTCCAATCTGGTCCAGACTTCATACTGTTAGAGTGCTTGTCTTCAATCTGGTCCAGACTTCATACTGTTAGAGTGCTTGTCTCTAATCTGTTCCTACTTCATAATGTTAGAGTGCTTGTCTCCAATCTGATTCTACTTCATACTGTTATAGTGCTTGTCTCCAATCTGTTCCTACTTCATATTGTTAGAGTGCTTGTCTCCAATCTGATTCTAATTCATACTGTTAGAGTGCTTGTCTCCAATCTGATCCTACTTCATATTGTTAGAGTGCTTGTCTCCAATCTGATTCTACTTCATACTGTTAGAGTGCTTGTCTCCAATCTGTTCCTACATCATATTGTTAGAGTGCTTATCTTCAATCTGATTCTACTTCATACTGTTAGAGTGCTTGTATCCAATCTGATCCTACTTCATATTGTTAGAGTGCTTATCTTCAATCTGATTCTACTTCATACTGTTAGAGTGCTTGTCTCCAATCTGTCTACTCATATGTAGAGTGCTTTCTCAATCTGATTCTATTCATAGTTAGGTGCTTTGTCATTCAATCTGTTCAGTCTTTCTAATCTGTATAGAGTGCTTGTCTTCAATCTGATTCACTTCATACTGTTATGAGGTGCTTTCTCGTCCAACTTCAGTTGAGTGCTTCTTCAATCTGTTCTACTATATGTTAGAGTGCTTATCTTCAATCTGATTCTAATTCATACTGTTAGAGTGCTTGTCTCAATCTGTCCTACTTCAATTTAGAGTGCTTATCTTCATATTCTATTCATATGTTAGAGTGTTGTTCATTGATCTATTCAATGTAGTTCTATTCTTAATCTGTTTCTTCAGTAGAGTGCTTGTACCCAATCTGATCCTACTTCTTATTGATAGAGTGCTTATCTTCAATCTGATCCTACTTCATATTGTAAGAGTGCTTGTATCCAATCTGATCCTACTTCATATTGTAAGAGTGCTTATCTTCAATCTGATTCTACTTCATTACTATTAGAGTGCTTGTCTTCAATCTGGTCAGACTTCATACTGTTAGAGTGCTTGTATTCAATCTGGTCAAGACTTCATACTGTTAGAGTGCTTGTCTTCAATCTGGTCCAGACTTCATACTGCTATAGTGATTGTCTTCAATCTGGTCCAGACTTCTAACTGTTAGAGTGCTTGTCTCCAATCTGGTCCAGACTTCATACTGTTAGAGTGCTTGTCTCCAATCTGATCCTACTTCATATTGTTAGAGTGCTTGTCTCCAATCTGATCCTATTTCATATTGTTAGAGTGCTTTCTCAATCTGATTTTAATTCATACTGTTAGAGTGCTTGTCTCAATCTGATTCTACTTCATATGTTAGAGTGCTTGTCTCCAATCTGTTCCTACTTCATATTGATAGAGTGCTTATCTTCAATCTGATTCTAATTCATACTGTTAGAGTGCTTGTATCCAATCTGATCCTACTTCATATTGTAAGAGTGCTTATCTTCAATCTGATTCTACTTCATACTGTTAGAGTGCTTGTCTCCAATCCGATTGTACTTCAAACTGTTAGAGTGCTTGTCTCCAATCTTATACTACTTCATATTGTTAGAGTGCTTATCTCCAATCTGATTCTAATTCATACTGTTAGAGTGCTTATCTTCAATCTGATTCTACTTCATATTGTTAGAGTGCTTATCTTCAATCTGATTCTACTTCATACTTTTAGAGTGCTTGTCTCCAATCTATTCCTACTTCATATTGTTAGAGTGCTTATCTTCAATCTGATTCTACTTCATACTGTTAGAGTGCTTGTCTCCAATCTGATCCTACTTCATATTGTTAGAGTACTTATCTTCAATCTGATTCTACTTCATTCTGTTAGAGTGCTTGTCTCCAATCTGTTCCTACTTCATACTGTTAGAGTGTTTGTCTCCAATCTGATCCTACTTCATATTGTTAGAGTGCTTATCTTCAATCTGATCCTACTTCATACTGTTAGAGTGCTTATCTTCAATCTGATCCTACTTCATATTGTTAGAGTGCTTATCTTCAATCCGATTCTACTTCATAGTGTTAGAGTACTTGTATCCAATCTGATCCTACTTCATATTGTAAGAGTGGTTATCTTTAATCTGATTCTACTTCATAGTGTTAGAGTGCTTGTATCCAATCTGATCCTACTTCATATTGTAAGAGTGCTTATCTTCAATCTGATTCTACTTCTTACTGTTAGAGTGCTTGTCTTCAATCTGGTCCAGACTTCATACTGTTAGAGTGCTTGTCTTCAATCTGGTCAGACTTCATACTGTTAAAGTGCTTGTCTTCAATCTGATCCAGACTTCATACTGTTATAGTGATTGTCTTCAATCTGGTCCAGACTTCATAATGTTAGAGTGCTTGTCTCCAATCTGTTCCTACTTCATACTGTTAGAGTGCTTATCTTCAATCTGATTCTAATTCATACTGTTAGAGTGCTTGTATCCAATCTGATCCTACTTATATTGTAGGAGTGCTTATCTTCAATCTGATTCTACTTCATAGTGTTAGAGTACTTGTATCCAATCTGATTCCTACTTCATATTGTAAGAGTGCTTATCTTTAATCTGATTCTACTTCACACTGTTAGAGTGCTTGTATCCAATCTGTTCCTACTTCTTATTGATAGAATGCTTATCTTCAATCTGATTCTACTTCATAGTGTTAGAGTGCTTGTATCCAATGTGATCCTACTTCATATTGTAAGAGTGCTTATCTTCAATCTGATTCTACTTCATACTGTTAGAGTGCTTGTCTTCAATCTGGTCCAGACTTCATACTGTTAGAGTGCTTGTCTTCAATCTGCTCAGGACTTCATACTGTTAAAGTGCTTGTCTTCAATCTGATCCAGACTTCATACTGTTATAGTGATTGTCTTCAATCTGGTCCAGACTTCATAATGTTAGAGTGCTTGTCTCCAATCTGTTCCTACTTCATACTGTTAGAGTGCTTGTCTCCAATCTGATCCTACTTCATATTGTTAGAGTGCTTGTCTCCAATCTGGTCCAGACTTCATACTGTTAGAGTGCTTGTCTTCAATCTGGTCCAGACTTCATACTGTTAGAGTACTTGTCTCTAATCTGTTCCTACTTCATACTGTTAGATTGCTTGTCTCCAATCTGATTCTACTTCATACTGTTAGAGTGCTTGTCTCCAATCTGTTCCTACTTCATATTGTTAGAGTGCTTATCTTCAATCTGGTTCTAATTCATACTGTTAGAGTGCTTGTCTCCAATCTGATTCTACTTCATACTGTTAGAGTGCTTGTCTCCAATCTGTTCTACATCATATTGTTAGAGTGCTTGTCTCCAATCTGATTCTACTTCATACTGTTAGAGTGCTTGTATCCAATCTGATCCTACTTCATATTGTTAGATGCTTATCTTCAATCTGATTCTACTTCATACTGTTAGAGTGCTTGTCTCCAATCTGGTCCAGACTTCATACTGTTAGAGTGCTTGTCTCCAATCTGTTCCTACTTCATATTGTAAGAGTGCTTGTCTCCAATCTGATTCTACTTCATACTGTTAGAGTGCTTGTCTCCAATCTTTTCCTACTTCATATTGTTAGAGTGCTTATCTTCAATCTGATTCTACTTCATACTGTTAGAGTGCTTGTCTCCAATCTGTTCCTACTTCATATTGTTAGAGAATTAGCTTTAAATGAGGATGTAACAAGGAGATTGGTTAAATACACTCTCTTCAACTCCTCACCTAGTAGAATCGTAAAAGTTCTGCATGTGTAGATTTAAACCATTCCTAAATCAGTTACTTCATTTGAATATTGAATTAGCCAATAGGGTGTAATGAGTTGGGCTGGATAGAACTAGCTCAAGATAGGGTTAGGGATGTAATGAGTTGGACTGGATAGAACTATCTCAAGATAAGGATAAAGTGTAATGAGGTGGACTGGATAGAACTAGCTCAAGATAGTGCTAGGGTGTAATGATGTGGACTGGATAGAACTACCTCAAGATAGAGATAGGGTGTAACTATTCACATTTAACCTGAAAACAAGATTAGACCTATTCACGTAATTCATGTTGAATAAGTAACTTATATTTAGTGTCACTTTTAATAAATAATCTCGAGCAATTGAGTAATTGATATTTCAAAAAAACTATTCACATTTAACCTGAAAACAATTCAATGTTTATTGACTTAGATTAAGTACGGCTATCCTAACACACACACACACACACAGATGTAAACAATTCTTTTAAACTCATTCAAAGATTATTGACTTAGATTAAGTTCAGTTACCCTAACACACACACACACACACGACCCTGAAGTAAACAATTCAATGATTATTGACTTAGAAGGGAACCCCAGTCCCATGAACAAGCATACTACCCTCGGTTGGGTGTACTGAATTTTCCAAAATGGTTTTCACGTGAATGCGGGTTATAGCAGGGATTCTAACCCCCAACCTCCAAATGTAGAGGGTCTTTCGTGAAATATTTAAGCTAATAAATGACTGAACTAAGGTAATTAAGTTGTCAGCATACTACCCAGGATCCCAATCCATGATACATTTTACTACCATAAAAAACTATTCACAACATACACATACACCTGCACCTACACCTACACCTACACCTACACATACACATACACATACACCTACACCTACGCATACACCTACACATACACATACACACACACACACACACATACGCACATACACACGAGGTGAATAATACTTGTCATATCCTGACCATCAGGGAAGTGAACCCGCATTTGCTGGATACTTCGAGAGATAACCGCGCATTTGCAGTCTCCCCCCCCCGCACCCTCTCAGCCGTCCTGGCGCTTCAACCCCTCGAGGAGACCATTATGCAAATGAGTCACAGAAAGCCGTACCAAAAAAATATTTTTGTCTCCCACTCCACCCAGGTGCTCCTCTATCCCTCTCCCCAACCCCCTCCCACCCCCTGTCACAGAATACCGCACCAAAAAAATATATATATCGCCTCCCCCTCCACTCCCTCACCCTGTCGCGCAATCGAGGGCTCCAACCCTACCCATCCTCCTCCCACTTGTCTATCCTGTCATCTCAGGATCCATAAAAAACAGGATTAATGGCTGTGTCGCAGTATTCTCACTTTCCCCCTACTATTAATATATTATTATTATTATTATTATTATTATTATTATTATTATTAGCGCCGCGTCTTACTACCCGTTCGGGCTATACGCACTTACGCTAATGTGTAATGGTAGGGTGATTGTGAGATGAAATGGAGGACCTACAGTTTAACGTGGAATCCGAACCACGGTGGAGGCTTGGCACTCCCCGCATTCACAAGATGTCTTGTCAGAGGTGAAGGAAGGGTTTGGAAATCAGATAAATCTGTTCCGGGACCGAGGATTGAACCCCGGCCGCCAGCATAGAAGTCTGACACCTTATCCCTAGACCGCCAGGTCACCGAGCATTTATTAAACACAAGATAATGCTCCAACCAGAAAACGTATCAAAGTGGTCTTTTATATATTCCTAACTTTACAACAGAGATTTAGATATATTTCTATCAGTTAAGTAGTGTTTTAATTTAAAAATAAGGTGACCTGGTGGTCTATGGGTAAGGTGTCATACTTCTGTGCTGGGGGTCTGGGATTCAATCCTCGGTCCCGGCACAGACTTATCTGATTGTCAAACTCTTCCTTCACCTCTGACAAGACGTGTATTAATCGCAATGTGTGGAATACCAGGCCTCCACCGTGGTTCGGATCCCACGTTAAACTGTAGGTCCTCCATTTCTTCTCACAATCATCTTACCATTACACATTAGCGTAAGTGTGTATAACTCGAACGGGTAGTAAGACGTGGTGCAATAATTATAATATTAATAGTATAATAATAATAATAATAATAATAATAATAATAATAATATTTTAAAATAATTACTGTCTAATTTGTTTTATTTAAAATAAGATGAAACTATTTTACTCGCTTCGATTTAACTGTTTTCTAATTGAAAATACAAAAACGCTCTAGGACACCCCACCTGTTTCGAGTTGTATCGCCTTTATAAGTTAGGGGTGAGTTGGGCTTTTAGTGTGAAGATCTGCTGTTTTTAATTTTGAAAAACAATATTGTTTGCTACTTGCAGTAGCTTCCTAGGAATAGAAAATAACTTTAAATCTAGGCTTATAGCTTTTTAATATCATATTTTTACTTCCTCTCGACCCCTAAGAAAGAAAAGTATTGTGATCGTAAAAAAAAATTAACTCAATATTTTGATCAATTAAACTGAAAAAGTGGATTTCGCGATGCCATTTTCCGGGGTTCTATATTTTAGGAATTAAATATCCAACCCCTCAGATTAAGGGTAATTTATTTAAGGCTGAAAGGATAAAAAAATAGTTTTGATTAAAATCTGTTCGACAAGAAGTTTTACAATTTACAAATTGTGTTCCACAGAGCCCTTTGGCCTCGCCACACCAGGCTTTGTGAGGAAATTTTAAAATATATATAATATACATATATAATTTAAAAATATTTCTTATCTATTTTTCACAATGTATAACCACATCAGTAATCAGGATTCAAATCTGATTTAAGGACATTTGTCAAAGGCGTATCCAGAATATCTGATGTTTTCTGTTTGTTTTGTACTTTTATATTTGTAAAAGGTCGTCATTGAATGTTCATAAGTGTAAAAAATCTTAAAAGGGCTACAGAATGGGGTTTTCTTTTTTAGTGCGAAGGCTCATTTGGTCTAACAAATTTGGGATCCCCTGATTTAACATTACAAACTAAATGACAATTCT
Source organism: Timema cristinae (assembly GCA_039000515.1). Lineage (NCBI taxonomy): Eukaryota > Metazoa > Arthropoda > Insecta > Phasmatodea > Timematidae > Timema > Timema cristinae. Next base: position 30,127 of record JBCFYV010000430.1, on the reverse strand, counting down.
CATATACCCATGAAAATGACCGCGTACATTTTTCAATTTTGATCATATCTCTGTAACTCTTTGAGAAACCAATATCTTGTCAGTGCAAAAATGTAGTATTAGAAATATAAAAACTTATTTTTAAATAAATATTTATAAAACTAATAGTTTCCAAGTTACGAGTAAATATAATATACGTATATAGAGGTAGGTGAAATGGGAAATTGGTTGCTATTCCATTTTGATGGACAGAGAATGTTTCTGTAAAAATATGCATTATTTAATTTATGTTCTTTATTAGAATGTGATGCTCTTTTATCCATTAAGTTTCTGCAACAATGTATAGTATGTGTATTATTTTGTTTCACATATCTTAAGAGTTTTAAGTAAATTTTTCAATGTTTATGTAAAGGCATGAGACAGTCTTTGCGGTACACCGCACCATTTATTTCAGTAAAAAAAAACTATTTTTCAAGTGTAGCAAGGCATAGCTATAAAATAACTTTTTAAAAAAAATCTTCCACAATATTTGCATGGTTCTATAAATAGATATAACAGTAATTTTAAAATTAAAAACCAATGCATTAATACCTTGAATTAATAATGTCAAAATTATTCATAAAACAATGAAAACCTGAAAGATGATCAAAAATACGTATCCCAGAACTATTAACAAATAATTCACTAGTTTTATGAAATATAGAATGTTTAAAATAACATAAAGTTAAAGGTGTAATCTTAATATTTGTCTTATCTACACTAACACGAAATAAAAGTTCTTACTCGACCAATCTCAAAATATATAAACTGAGCTCTCAAGCAAGTGTAGAGGTAAAATATAGTTTTATCATCAAAATAAGAGGTTTATTTGATATTTAAATAACTTTCTTAATGTAATTTCATGTATTCGTAGGCCAGATGTCTGCAGTTGTCACTTCTGACCGATGGTATCCATTTAAACAGCTGCAAGATCGATATGGTGACATTTCGTCAATTCTGGCGATTTTAACTTGATTTAATTTATTTCTTCTAAGAATTTACCTCTAAAGTGACATTGCAATAGTAGCACATTGTCAGCATATTCAGAGATTGTTGGATATTCTCGTTTCAAGGAGATTCAGAACGTGTCCGACGTTATTCCGTTGAAAGCTAACTGGGGAGTGGTATCATTGATCAGTTCCCAGAATTCCTGTCGAGCCCTTCAAGAGGGGGGGAGGGGGGGTTCCTTGGTCGAGGCAGCTGCCTGGTGATTGATAGGGTTGCAGAACCAGTCATACTTCTCTATTTTGGGAAGTTGGAGGTATTTATCAAACTTGATTCGGATCGTGTCTAAGTCCCACGTGACCAACCACGTCTGAAAACGATTTTTCCCGTGTTCAATGGTGGAATTAGCATGGCACATCGGTAGGAAATTAACTCTCTAAGACAAAGTCAAGGACTAGCTTGTGTAGAAAATATATCCCAATCCCTATTGAATTAGTTCATGGAGAGTTTCGAGCCGCCAAAGTTCAGGCTCTGACCAAACATCTCTGAAATGTCCGGTTTTGGAACCCGGGCTATTTTAGTTTTAATTCTCATGTGGTACAAAATTAGGTCAAGTATAAGTGAACTTAAGTTAATATTAAGTACAATCTGGGGTGCTAATAGCCCATTTTGCTTTATGCTCCAATGAAAATAATAGCTAGGTTAAGCACATTTCTATGTATTAATCTATTTCCTGAAAAACACAATTTACTATTTATAATGGAATATTAATAGGGTAGAATAGTTCTGTAGAACATTGACATAAATTTAGCGCTTAGTGGTGGCACACAGTACTATTCAAAGTTTTGTATAATATTGTATTATCTAAAGAACTTTGTGGCTTATTGTACTATAATTTAAACGAGTTTTACTACACGTTTGGGTTGTACACCTGTATACAATGGTAATGTGGCATGTTTGGGAAAGGTTAAATTGATAGTAAGGTACATGAATTTGCATAGAGGGGAGTTGGGAAATCATTTGGAAAAAACACCTTCATTACACTCGGTTGATATTCAAACCCGAACCTCCCCGTTATAGGCAAACCAAACTAAATGAGCTTGGTAATTAGACCACGCTCTCAGCGGTGATGCTTTTTATTGTACAATTTTGCTTTATAAAAAGGTTTATAAATTGATTTGTGATCTTGGGGTAAAGTGCTCTCCTCGCGATCCAGATTTCGTGTAAATCATAAGAATCCGTAGTATTACCTTCTTCGGAGGTGAAGTGAAGCCATCGGCCTCATGTCGGCTGTGGAATGTAAAATAACCCTCAAAGGAATAATATTAGAGGCCTTTTAGAAAAAAAAAGTATAAACTTTCTCGCTCGCTCATAGAAATTCTGTACTGAAGGTAACGGGAACTATTGCACTTATTCATGACTTTCCGAGATTATATTATGTTTTCTTCAAAATAAGGCGGGCGGCACCAACCAGCCGAAGGGCTCAATGCTTGGGCTGCTCTGGATGAATTAAGAAGCAAATAAAACCAATATTTAGATTGAAAGCTCTAAAAAATGTTCCTATAAAAATAATTAATTTACATTAATACATTTTTATATAATTTTTCTAGATAAAAATACGTGTATTGTAGGAGTTTAATTTATATTAAAGTGATACCAAAGATTTAATCACTAATCATATTTGATAAATCAAAAGGTCGTTGTTATTATCTAGTAAACTTCAATCTGAATGTAACTAAAACACTAGCATTGTACATCCAGCTCCCCTTACATACAAAAGGATCTTGTTATCCAGATATATAATATCATATTTTATATATTTCTATATATTATTCCGAAAGGCTTAGTCATACTTGATACATTATACTTGATCCAAAGAGGAATGATAGTAATTTATATAGTCCCCTATAGTGAAATGGATCCAGTCATAGTTAATATTATTCTCTGGATACTTACATCCATTGCTGTTAACGCCTATGATCTGGGTCAGTTTTTAGTTTACGCCATATATTTTTTACCACTACCTGCTTACTAGGTTTTCGTAGCTTCATACGGCTTATAATCTAACTACACAACATTCAGTTCCCGGCCGCTTATTAATTATTATGAAGGCTTTTTTGTTTGTTTGTTTTCGTATGGATCATTTGACCGGGAGGGACTTGGACATCGAGGTTAGGTTACCATATATGTAGACTATTAGTCGCTCTGTTGGCACAGAACGTTACCCAGGGTACACCACAGGAGGTTGTCTACACGTCTACCCGCGATGAGATGATAGTGATTATGATTTGTGGAGCCTGGGTGAGTCTTAACCTAACTTAAGTCTAATTAACCAAACCCTGGTGATGATTGGGAATATTCCGCTCAAGGGAAAGATACTAAAGGTACCAGCCGGAAATCGAACCCATGATCCCTAGGTGCATTGACCACTACACCACGGGCCGGTTACTGCCAAAGGGGGAAACCACGTTTCACCAATGATAAATCGTTCGGCCATGCAGGAATCGAACCCGGGACCCTTATCTCAGTAGACAGACATGCTATCAACTGAGCTCAGGCGTCTATTTTTTCTCTGAATCAAAAGATTATTATTATTATTATTAGCACCGCGTCTTACTACCCATTCGGGTATTACACACTTACGCTAATGTGTAATGGTAGGATGATTGTGAGATGAAATGGAGGACCTACAGTTTAACGTGGGATCCGAACCACGGTGGAGGTCTGGCATTCCACACATTCACAAGTTGTGATTAATACACGTCTTGTCAGAGGTGAAGGAAGGGTTTAGCAATCAGATAAATCTGTGTTAGGACCGAGGATTGAACCCCGGACCCCAGCACATAAGTCTGACACCTTACCCCTAGACCACCAGCTCACCTGAATCAAAAGAGATTATGTTTATATTGAAAAATATTTATCATGTCTATCATAACCTTCTCCTATACCTTGTAAACGTGGCACACAATCTTTAAACGAAGTAATTAGCAAAATCTATAATGACAGACCTTCATTTATCCTTTGAGTATTTATACATTTTTCGTATATCATCGCAAACAGACAACAACGGAGTTACTAAAGCATAACAGGTTATTTGAAATATAATAAATTTATTATTATAGTCTGGCCAAAATTTTGAGTCATTATGTCAAGAATAAGAAATTAAAGCGTGTATCACTAAAGTGTTTCTGGAAAGTTGGTGTGCAGTTAACGCCTGGAAGAGACTAAATGAAACTTTCGCAAGTGTGTTCAAACAAACACAAACAGTAGTCAGGAAATTATAAATCAGGGTGTATGGTCGTGAAGCGCAAAGAAGCGCCGTGAATAAGGGCAAGAGGGGCTGTGTTAAGCGAGGCGTGGGAAAAGGAGGGGGGTTGAAAAGAGACGGTTGGTATGAAGGGGTAAGTTTCCATTGTGCTAGAAAAGGGACCAAGGGGACACATCGGGTACCCGTCATTTGGCATAAAAGGCATTTGGCCTAAGTGTAGCTAAACGCCTTTAGGCCAATGCTTTAGGCAAATCGCCTTTAGGCCAAATGACTTTAGGTCAAATGCCTTTTAGGCCAAATGCCTTTAGGCCAAATGACCTTTTAGGCTCAAATGCCTTTTAGGCCAAATGACTTTTAGGTCAAATGCCTTTTAGGCCAAATGCCTTTAGGCCAAATGACTTTAGGCCAACGCCTTTTAGGCCAAATGCTTTGCCAAACGACTTTTTGTAAAGTTAATTTTTAGACCATTTATTAAATAGTTTGCTGTCTCGAACATTCGTAAGATTTGTAGTGATGCTAATAGATGCGGAGGTGTGTAGTGTTTAGTTAAATAGTATATACTACCGTTTCAAAATATATGTCTTTTCTCAATTTACTATTTCCCAAGGTATAGCAGCACGTCTATTACCCTATAGTACCACTTTTGTAGGTTGAACTTTTTACATTGCCAATGTTTTGTACTAATTTTTGACAAGCCATCTTGTGAATGTGGGGAATGCCAGGCCGCCACCGTGGTTCGGATTCCACGTTAAACTGTAGGTCCTCCATTTCATCTCACAATCACCCTACCATTACACATTAGCGTAAGTGCGTATAACCCGAACGGGTAGTAAGACGCGGTGCTAATAATAATAATAATAATAATAATAATAATATAATAATAATAATAACATAATAAAATAAAATATATTAGTTTTGGAAATGTTGACCTCCAAGCTCCCCTTCCTCCTGCTATTACTCAACTCACTGAGAAATTTCAAATTATAAGATGTATTTGGTCATCTTGATGGGTCCTTCCTTATACTAAGGCTACTAGAGTTGTAGGGTAGGCTCGTTCACTTTACCGGCCAGCATTCAGCTCTACCTTAACACGCAGCGCTGCTGTTACGGCTGCTCGTGAACTAGCCAAGCTTGCTTCTGTTCAGATCATGTGACTTTGCAGTGCCGCACTTTTTTTATTATTATTTAGCACCACGTCTTACTACCCGTTTGGTTTATACGCCTAAGTACTAATTACGCTAATGGATTAGGAATTGGGAAGGTTGAATTAGAGGAAGTGAACCCGCATTTGCGTGGAGGGAGAGTTGAAAACCATTTAGGAAAAACCACCCCAGTTCACCAGATCGAGATTTAAACCTCGATCTCCCCGTCCTCAGCAGTCGAGCTCAACACGACTAGCGCGTTAGCTATCCACGCCAACGAGGCGGTGCGCTCGTTACTATTTTATTTATGTCAAGTATGCTTCCAAAGTCAATACAATACAATATCTAGCACCGCATCTTACTACCCGTCCGGGTTATATGCTTTAAGTACTAATTACGCTAATGGATTAGGAATTGGGAAGGTTGAATTAGAGGGAGTGAACACGCATTTGCGTGGAGGGAGAGTGGAAAACCATTTAGGAAAAAGCACCCCCAGTTCACCCGACCGAGATTCGAACCTCGATCTCCCCGTCCTCAGCAGTCGAGCTCAACACGACAAGCGCGTTAGCCAACTACGCCACCGGGGCGGATCTTCCAAAGTCAATGTGAATAGTAAATGTTTGTATGTTTATTGTAATTTATCCTATTATTTATGCGTGAAGGGTTACGAAAAGTGTCATACCGATACTAAAAAAATGCCGGTTAAGCGTTGTACCGTTGCCGTATGCAATAAAAGTAATCTAAGAGATATGGTGTTATACACCATGACTTCCCTAAATATTCTGATGTCTGACGAAGATGTATTCTCTTCTGAACGAGATGGAAAATGGAGTCATGATTCGTATTTTATTTGCTCAGAACATTTTTTCACCTGATGAATATGAACCTTCAGCCCTAACTGCTGTACTTTCCTTAAAAAAGCTAATTAAAATCGCCCTTATTTGTGCTGTCTCCGAAAATGTTATCCAAGGGTAAAATATCACCCGTGAATCTAGGCGTTATATTAGATTTACGAAACAAATAGTAAGTGATTTCATGGCGGGTAAACATGTCAACCCCAATAGTTTTACTTTATGGAAAAGTTCCCTTCTATAGTGAATTTAATGATTTGTTTAAATAGTTTACTTAACTGCAAGATTTCACATATGCATTTTATAACCTTACTAAACAAATTGATCTTGCTTCATTAATGTGGACAGTAGTCTGGAAGAGAAATCTCCCCATGCAAGGTGGATATAGTTTTATGTTATCCGTGCCATCTTAAAACATATTTTAGAAACATTATTTCTAAATTTAATAAATCACGTGGCTGTTTGACCCACTTAATATGTTTTGTACAAGAACATATTTTATTGTAGTACATGAACAAATGTATATAGTACGCAAGTTAATGAAAGAATTAAGGTATTTGGTGACGTAAATGTTCACTTAAATTATGTGTTAACTTTTCAATATTAATTTAATAACCCTCTTGTAAGTAGGCCTATTCATAAACCAATTTGTAGTATAGTGAAAATCTTGAATTTATATTAATGTTCAACTGAGTGTGTCAAACTATATATTTAAAGGGTAATATTAGATTCAGCTACATTTGTGTTATATAAGTTGGTAATAATATATGCCCCCCTCAAAGTTGGAGATACTATGTGTGTCCTCCACCTATATCCCCCACCTGCCCCCCCTCAGTTGAAAATAAAGTTGTCCTCTAAGATTGAAGTTCAAATCCCAGCCGGGTGTAACAAGGGTATTTTTCCCTAAAATGGTACCCCACTCTCAATATACGCAAATGTAGGTACATTCAATCTAAAATGTAACATTCCTCATTCCTGGTTCATTAGGGTAAATTGATGTATGTGTACAACCCAAACGGGTAGTAAGTCACAATGAAAAAAACCCTATTGTGATGACTATCAAGAGTATCGGCGAAGCTTTATTAGTGTTGGGCGAGGTAGTTTGTAAAAACACTATTTTTAAGGAGTTTTTAGGTGCTTGACTTCAAGCCTGTGGAAAATATTTGAAAATGGAATGCCACTAAAAGCTATTTGGGGTGTTCCTTAAGCATTTAGAAATAATAATAGATTGTTATATAATCTTTTTGAAGTTTGATTCAAACCATCTTTCAGCTTCAAATTCAAGTATTTCAGAGGGAAGTTTAACAAAATGGAGGGAGGCACATTTCGATGGGGGGAGAAAAATTTGGTAATACCCCACCTTATCAACCCTTCCCTCTTTCCCAGTTCACGCTCAATGAGTGACACTCGATATAAAACTAGTGACAGACACACCGTAGAATGTAGATTATTTCCTCAGAGTCTGACAAACTAACTTAAATCTAGAACAAATACAACACCAGCCCCCTGACAGTTAATTCATCATTGTGAAAGGGGAAAAGCACAGTCAACCAATGATACGTTTTTCGGACATTCCGGGAATTGAACCCGGGACCTTTAGCTCAGTATACAAACACGCTACCAACTGAGATAAAGTGTCAGACTGTGTATTGAAATCAACATTTAGTACGGTTTATGTGTTGTTAACAAAATATTTCTATATTACGTGATAAAAAAAATTACACTTCTGTACACAAATAAAAAACTGGTACGTTGGTATTAACGCTGTAAGCTACCTGGTTTCATAAGTCATCGCACTCAAAATATAACTTGTTTTTGAGTGACGCGGAGGTCGGAGTGTAGTGTAGTTCTTCTTTTATATTCATTCAAGTATTAAATTATAAAAGACTTGTGAGATTTAAATATATTTATTGAATGGTCATAATACTAGTGTAAATATTTTTATGAGAGTTCGGCCATTCATTTTTTCTGGTACAAAGGCTCCTTCGGTCTAAAATGTGAGAACCCTGGTCTAAGTCAATATATGTTAATGTGTTGAATAACACGCTCTGGTAGCTTTGTCAGTTCGAAGTACTTTAGTATTAATTTTAACCGACATTGGGTGGGGTGCGAGTGATTCTGAAGTCTCTATAAGCGAGGTCCTCGGTGTAATAACCCATATCTTGTGTTAAGAGACTTAAAAACTAAAACGAACTTAATTACCAGAATGGTGGCTACTAGTTATATACATTTTCTTGTATAAAATGTATTGAAGCTACTATGGTTGTGCTTTTTTCAAATGAGAATATAAGTGGCACTTTTAATATGTGTATGTGTGTTTTGAATATAAAGTCTTAAACCAAGTCTTAAAAAGGAGCCTATGTATACGACTCATCTTCTGTGTCTAATGTTTTAGTTATAAAGTAAATAATTTATGTTTGTATTGAAATTATTAGGGGTCATGGGGGAAGGTGCCCTGTTTACTCCACCCCATTGAGTGCGCCACTGGTTCTAGTAAACGCCTAGTGAGAGGTCATTTTATCATAGATATAATTAATTTATAAAATATGATAGTTATTTCAATGGTTTTTATGAACTTATAATGACCCTTTTTCTCGTCAAGTGAAAAAATCAAAAGTATATCCATTAGCTTTTATTTAATTAAAGGGTACTAAACATTTAGTTCAAAACCCTTTAAAAAAGGTTTCGATTATTTATATATATATATATATAATGATAATAATGAATACTTTTTGAGCCAGTGTGTTAAAGGAGTCTCTCATTTTATATTATCAAGTCAATATAGTAAGTATAGTATTTATCTTAAAAATGTTAGTTCAAGTTTAAATGTAATTATAATTATACAAAAATGTACATTTGTTATATTTGAATATGATGTATTTTCAGTGTCTAAAATATGTTTTTCAAGTAAATAGAGTAAGCTCTAGTAGTGTTGTTTTTCATTTTATCTTCACGCCAGTCAATGCTTTCCGCATTTAATAGCAATTAGAAGGTAGGTATGAGTAAGATAGAATTATGAGAAGTACCCTCGATTGCATTGAAAAACGGGAAACCATTTATTAAAAATTACCATAAGTACACCGTGTAATTGAGCAGGCGCGGTATGCACATTTTTGTCCTCGATTCATTATTTTATAGTAAAAATCTTTCTTTCAAAAATGAAGATGAAATACATATTTAAAAAAATTAGATATGACTAAACTTTACACAAAAATATACAAATCAATACATTATTTAATCTATATAAAGCAAAGGATGAAGCAAGACAGAGGTGCCCACCTACAACTCGTGAAACTCAAAACAAATTATGTTAGTGGGTTTGAAAAAGAACCAAAGGAAAGTTGCCGGGGAACAATGAATTTTTGTTATGGTTTACTTGAAGGTCGTTTGCTATTATTAGGAATGGAGGGAGGAAAGGACTGCTGCCTTATCCCATTCTTCAAAGTCTCTTGTAGAGTGCGACGGAGAAGAGAGAAAGATAAGATTTAGTCTGTTTGCCACGTAACTCAAGTTGGCCCGCCATATCGCTGAAAAAAACCTTTTTTTGTCTAATCGTTTGTGCTCTATTTGTGCTCATATGTGCCCGAACATGAATATTTGTGCTGTGAAACTGGCCAATTTAGAAAATATTTAATGTGGCGGGCCAACTTGAGCTCAAGCTAGCCCACCACATATTGAAAAACACAACATAACAAAATTTTAATCCAAAGAACAATTAATGTGGCGGGCTAACTTGAGTCTTCCCTATACCATAACCTGTAGAAAAATTGAGTTCAAGCTGGCCCGCCACATTTTAAAATATCAATGCAACAAAATTCTGTTTTCACCATTCGTTTGTTTTTCGTTTGTGCTCATATGTGCCTAAAAATGAATATTTGTGCTCTAAAATTAGAAAATCTAGAAAACCGTTAATGTGGTGGGCTAGCTTGAGCTCTAGTTGGATCGCCTTCATTAAATGTTATCTAAAAGTCCTAGTTTCACAGCACTATAGTTCATGTTCGGGCACATATGAGCACAAAAGAAATAAAAACGAATGGTGAAAACAGAATTTTGTTACATTGATATCTCAAAGTGTGGAGAGCCAACTTGTACTCTATTTTTCTACAGGTTATGATATAGGAAAGGCTCAACTTGGCCCACCACATTAAATGTTATATAGCATTCCTAATTTTAGAGCACAAATGTTTATTTTCGGGCACATATGAGCACAAACAAAGAACAAAATAATGGCGAAAACAGAATGTTATTATGTTTTGTTTTCAATATGTGTTAGGCTATCTTAAGCTCTAGCTGGATCGCCTTCAATAAATGTTATATAAAAGGCCTATGTTCACAGCACTAACGTTCATGTTCATGCACATATGAGCACAAACGAAATAAAAACGAGTGGTGAAAACAGAATTTTGTTACATTGTTATTTAAAAATGTGGCGGGCCACCTTGAACTCGATTTTTCTACATGTTATGGTATAGGAAGACTCAAGTTAGCCCGCCACATTAATTCTTCTCTAGATTTTCTAATTTTATAGGACAAATGTTCATTTCCGGGAACATATGAGCACAAACGAAGCCCAAACTAATGGTGAAAACCAAAATTTTGTTAAATTTTGTTTTTAATACGTGGCGGTATAGCTTGAGTTATAGTTGGATCGTCTTCATTAAATGTTATCTAAAAGGCCTAGATTCACAGCCCTAACGTTAATGTTCGGGCACATATGAGCACAAACTAAGAACAAACGAATGGTGAATACAGAATTTTGTTACATTGATATTTAAAAATGTGGCTGGCCAGCTTGAACTATATTTTTCTACAGTTTATGATATAGGGAAGGTTCAAGCTACCCCGCCACATTAAATGTTCTCTAGATTTTCTAATTTTAAAGCACAAATGTTCATTTTTGGGCACATATGAGCACAAACGGAACACAATTGATTCAATTAAATAAATTTTGTTATGTTGTGTTTTTCAATATGTGGCGGGCTAGCTTGAGCTCAAGTTGGCCCACCACATTAAATATTTTCTAAATTGGTCAGTTTAACAGCACAAATGTTCATGTTCGGGCACATATGAGCATAAATAGAGCACAAACGATTAGACAAAAAAAGATTTTTTTTCGGCAATATGGCGGGCCAACTTGAGTCACGTCTGTTTGCCTATGGGCTATAAGAGTGTCACTTTTTGGTGTTGGAGAACACAAGCGATCCTAGCGGCGAGATATTTTTTACCAACCAAAGCTTATCAGATTTACCCTCTGGCCTCTGCTGCAGCCATTGGCTTTTCGGAGGTCCACTTGCTTATATCGTACGTTTTTCTTGCCCTAGGAAGTTATCATCCTGTAAAGGCTTCCACATTTTGTATTTTTACGTTTTATGAAGACTTAAAAAAAGACCAACGACAATTCCATAAAATCTTTTGTATTTTTTTCACAAGTTGAAATAATTCCTGAGAATGCTTTGCTAATTACTAGGAGGGAAATTAGTATATAGTTTTTAAACAAAGGACCTATTGTGTTAACATAGCCCATGTTGTTAATAATATCACCGTAATAAAAATAGTTACACTGTTTGAAAAAAAATACTGTACTAATTTTATATAATTATAGTTATAATAATTCTAACAATAGTAATAGAGTTAAGGATCTAGTCAAAACCATAATTTAAGTTTATATATATATATATATAACATAATTAAGTTATATATATATATATATATATATATATATATATAATATTGACCATTGTAATATTTAGTGGCAAAATTTATTTAATGCGTCACTATTATTTATATATTAATTATTAATACAATAGATAAAAAAAAATATGTTCATATATATGTTCAGTAGCGCTAAAACGAAAATCGGGCGTCACTTCAGACAAATTTAAAGTGGGTGGGTTGAATATTGGTTTCCACTTTCATTTTGCCTTTCGGAATAAGTTGTCAAAAGTCCCCATAATTTGAATGTACGCATATAATTTTACCGAGCGTAAACGATGCTGAGAATGGGATTTTCTTATTGTTTTTCGTTAACTTTATGACCGTGAGATATATTAACAAGGAAATAATATCGGAAATCTATATATAAAAAAGGTGATAAAGTGTTTTGTGAACTACTGATCTAGTTGTATGTAGGATATTGTCAATGTTTTTAGAAATATTGTAACTACCTTGCATCAGTTGTGCTATCTATATTCAGATGAAACAACTAACAGTACCTTTTACTGTCCGAAGATAACCGAAGGTTTTAAATTTACATTTTAGGCCAAATGACTTTAGGCCAACTGCCTTTTAGGCCAAATGCCTTTTAGGCCAAATGCCTTTAGGCCAAATGCCTTTATGCCAAATGCCCTTTAGGCCAAATGCCTTTTAGGCCAAATGTCTTTAGGCCAAACGCCTTAAGGCCAAATGCCTTTTAGGCCAAATGACTTTTGGTTTCATTTTTATGCCAAATGCCTTTAGGCCAAATGCCTTTTAGGCCAACTGCCGCGTCCCCGACACATCCTCAGGGTATTATCACAGGAATATAATGGAACAATATTTGTGTTGTTCTCATTTACTTACTGTAACCCTCCATTCATTTGTGCGCCATTGTAAACTGGAACACTTACTTAATTTAGGTTGTATATTCAACAGGCAGAAAAAATAATTATACTTTTTTTTAAAAATTTAGTGATTACATTTGTTAAAGTAAACACACTTGAACTTGAACAGTTTCAGGATAAGTTCGTTTGTGTGTGTGTGTGTATATGTATATATATATATATATATATATATATATACTAGTGGACCCGACAGACGTTATCCTGCCCGAACGTTGGCTTTTTGTTTGGGTGGCATAATTTATTTCGAAAATAAAACAAACACTATGTGATCATCACAATTACAAATTCACAATGAACTCCAATTAGTGAGTTACACAAATATTAAAAATTCAGGGTTTGTCAAGACAACATTCAAAATAAAACATTTTTTCTTTCCTCAAAATCAACTATATTGAGACAATAGTACATTACAAATACTTTGTTTCACAGTAATGGCAATTAAGATATATCATGGATTCCCTGAATGTGTGTGTTTATTACCAATATCTACAGGATGTCTCTTAATCAGTATGCACAGTAGATATTATATTTTCTTTTAAACTATATTTTAACTTACTTACAACATAACATGCAGTTATTAAAACAATTATTATTATAAACATGTTTTGCCTTCAGTCAAGATATACTATATTGAATATTCTTTCACATTTATTCTCTTTTTTTACTCTGCATCTTACTACTGCTCACGTTGTAAATAAAATATATAATTTTATATTATGCATACTAAAGTTGTAAGGATGAGGAGGTAACATTTCATATCAACTATATCAACATTTGTGTGGGGGGAGAGTGGGAAATGATTGTTGGTAAGTCCCCCTCGGTAAACACAGATGTTATTTGATACAACCTCTCCGTCTCCGACAAACCAAACAATGAGATTGTCATTTAGATCATGTGTCCATTAATGGGTGTTGATTCAATATAAATTGGGCAGAGTTAAGTTAGTCATCTATACTTATAAAATAAAATGTCCTGACTGACTGACTGACTGACTGACTGATTCATCATCGCCAAGTGCAAACTATCAAGGCTACAAGCATGAAATTCGGACTGTATATTCATTTTGTTATGTAGGCACCCAGTAAGAAAGGATTTTAGAAAATTCCACCCCAAAGGGGTCAAAATAGGGGATGATAATATGTATGAAAGTCCGTCATTTTGAAAGTTACATAAACAAAATTTTGTATTTCGGTTATTGACGTAAAAAAAATAAATACATGTTTCAGGAATTTTGGAAATTTTATTTAATAAGGGATGAAAAAGGGGGTGAAAGTTTGTATCGGACTTGCATTATTTTTGATCTGAGGTCAAGTTATGGTCATCAACGTAACGTAATATTTTAAATTAATATGTAAATACATATGTATATTTTCGTATTTGTATATAATCAACTTCCACGCGAGAAAAGCCGCGGGCAACAGCTATCTAGTAAATATATATATATATTTACTTTACCCCAATCACTAATCTGGTTTCGGCTTTAGGCCGAGATAGCCACACAAACAGACAGACAGAAAAGTGAAAAACCCTTTTTCGGTTTCAGAGTGTCATGAAATGTCAACATTTATCAATATCTCGAATTCGATAATTTTAGCGAGCCCAATAATTCTTCCTCCGACGGGTCGATACGAAGTAAAATGATAATGTTTCATACATAATTCAAACCTGGCAGTAATCTTCGATTAGATTGAAAAATCACACTTGTACACGGGAATCAAACCCGGGAACCTTTAGCTTGACGCACCAATGCTCTACCACTGAGTTAATCAGAGATCGTCCCATGCTCTTAGTAGCCACTGATACCCACACGTCCATAACAGATTCTGCCTTAAAATAAGAGTGAAGAATGACCCCTAGCACGTGAAAATCCCGGGATATCTCAGTGGTAGAGTATTTGCGCGCTAAGCCAAATGTCCCGGCTTCAATTTCCATGTTCAGGTCTCATTTATCAATGTATTAAAATATATTATTCAGGTACGGTAGATGTACATAATTATGTGAGCTAAGACCTAGATGCTTTATTTATAAATTAAATAACTTTCTTTAATTTATAAATAAATATATAAGTCTTAGCTCATATTTATCTACTCCTTACTCAAGCTTTAAGCTTTAGATTGAAAACGTTACATAAATATAATCTTTCACTCCCCAAGCCTCGCCTTTCATGTTTCTTCCATCTGGGAGTAATGTTTGAAAGCAAACTCTTACAACCTAGATTTGTTGAATAGAACTATCAAAAACCACTGTTATTCCTGCTTAGAAGTCAAAGCCAAACTCTAGGATCTAAATATTCTACCAGAGTAACGTAGCACAAATAATAAATTAACTAAAACATATTACTTTTCAGACACACTAATAAAATACTGTTTGTGTTTCACCACGCCTTACTACTCTTTCAAGTTATACGCATTAATGAATTACGATAATGGATTAAGGAGGAATAAGGTATAATTGTAAAGGAAATATAGCCCAGTTCACGTGATGGGAGAGTTGGAAATTAATTAAGAATAAATACCCCCAATATATCCAAACAGGATTCTAACCCCGTTATCCCGGTCACCAGCAATCCAATATAATACGAAATCAACGCATTAGACCATGCAAACATTTATGCGAATAAAATAATGATCAAATATGTTTCCTTTAAAGTACGAACGAGAAAATGTCTGATCGCAAGAAGTTTCGACACCGAATTGATATTCCTCTTCCTCCGGGACTTTTCCAACAACGAAGACAAAGTTAGTACAGTTTAGTTATAGTGTATTGAGAAATGCCCTCACTTCTAGAAAGAACTCCACTTTCATACCTGGCTTATAACTTCTACTGAGCGCTTTCAAAGTACTTGAATCTCCACTCACCCTCTCTGTGGGTACGCGGAATAGACGTCAAGCTCATATAGCCTGGTTTTACTGCTATTGGGGGGCAGGTTAGAATTCGAATCCATCTAGGTGTGCTGAGGGTGTATTTTATTAAATGGCTTTAGAGCCTCTCTTAAGAAAAATGCTGATACATTATATCTCCCTAATCCCTACCATATTAGGGTCGTTAAATATGGTTAGTCCGGACGTGTAGTAGGACGTGTTTGGGAATATCCACTTAAGTGGTCGAATTATCTAAGGCGTCACTCTCGTATAAGACTTGGCCTGCTGATGATGGGGAGATCGGGGTTCGAATCCCAGTCGGGTCTACTGAGGGTAGTTTTCCTATATTGGCTTCCCACTTTCCTTCCAAGCAAATGCGGGTAGATTACCTCTAAAATGCTTCCTTACTTATCCTTATCTTATTAGAGTAATTATCATATATGCGTATAAACTGAACAGGTAGTAGGACGTGATTATATATATATTTTTTTAAACACCGTTTCGCCTAGATAAAGTTTATGCATTCTCTTCATATTCACCTTACTTACTCTGTTCCCTTGAAACAAATGGCACAGGTATCCATTTTTTTCGTAACTAGGAAAATGTTTGTAGGATTTTTATCATAATAACTTGTTTTTAATTATGTTAAGTGCTGTACATTTTTTTAGACTCTTAGGGAGCTAAAGTGTTTTGTATGATATAAATAGTAAATAAAAAACAAAATTAATCATGATAAACAATAGGACTTATTGAAACTAGAGATATGTAGTAAAAATATAATTTTAAAATACCACTTTCATAAACGTTACAAAATGTATGCGCCTGCGTAGTCTGAGTAAGCAATATTATAATCATCACTGTATGAAGAATTGATTGTATAAAGTCACAGCGAGGTAGCAAAACAAGGGCAACTCTTGTGTTTTCCTTGGTTGTAGTCAATATTGGTTAGGCGTTGCTCTACATATGATAAACAATCACGTCTGAGAGATTTATTTGAATCTAATTAGTTTGATATGTATAATTCATATTGGGTTAGAATCAGGGGGTTGGAAAAACCTTACTTTATTTGGCGTTTAGGACCTCTTTTGTTCGTGTTTTGTTTTTTAGATATTTCTAGATACAGAGGTTATAAACACCCCTACAAACTAGCTTAATATATAATACACATAATAAACATCTGGCTTTAGCACCTAAATAAGTTTTAATTGGATAGAAGTACTTACCGATTGTGGAACTATAGACAA
This sequence comes from Timema cristinae, assembly GCA_039000515.1. Classification (NCBI taxonomy): domain Eukaryota; kingdom Metazoa; phylum Arthropoda; class Insecta; order Phasmatodea; family Timematidae; genus Timema; species Timema cristinae. The sequence continues at coordinate 13,199 of JBCFYV010000430.1, read as the reverse complement.
TCAATAACATAATATAGAATTATATAATCCGTTAAATTCTTTTAATTGTTACAATTATTAAGTATATTTTTCTTAGTATATATAAAATTGAAAACAAGCTCTTAGTCCAACGTTATTCACAGAAAGCACGAGGTAGACAGAACAGCTAAGAACATAACCAATCCAGTAGGTTTTTTTTACGGTTAATATTGATTTTTAAAAAAGTACCATATTATTGACCAACCAAAGCAAGGATGTTTTAATTTGAGCATTTTATTCTTCATCTCTCTCTATCTGGCACCATACAAACTGCTAGACAACAAACTGCTCGACAAGCTATAAAAAAATATTTGGAAGGCTGGGTGGGTCAAGTGGCCGACACGACTTGGACCAACTGCTAGACAAGCTCAAGTATAGGAGTACAAAGTGATAGACAACCAAGCGGTCGACACGAGAGAACAAATCTGTAAAATGACTAACTGCTAGACACCCAGAAACGACATGGACCAAGTGATCGACACGAGCTGGACCATGTGATAGACAAGCTCCCATAAAAGAGGACAAAGTGATAGACAGCTAAGCGGTCGACACGAGAGGACCAACTGCTCGACAAACATCAGATGAATCCAGTTAAGAGTGGCTCAAGTGACAGACAAGTTATTTCAAAACTAACAACGTGATAAACATGGGCTTAGAGAGTTGGGTATAAGGATGGTCTGGATCCTCCTAGAAATTGCTGTTCTCTCGACACCCTAGATTTAACTAGCCCAAAAAGGGTGAGGTCCCCTTATATGTGTATAAACTTAAACTATCGTGTTTTTAATTTTAATAATTACTTACACATTGCACTCTTCTAAACATATTTTCTAACACTGGTTTAGTTATAATTTCGAATAAATAATAGGTTTTGATACATACAATATGGTATCTGAAAATAAAGAATGTTTCTCTGAATGAAACGAGTTATCGGATCTGAGGAAAGGAGACAAACGTTTTGTTATAAATGGTAAAATCATACTTTAAGAACTAACAAGATGAAATAAAATTTTATATAAAAGAGCAACTGCCAGAAACTAAGTTGGTAGCTAATGATCAGGGTTCGATTCTGCCAGGTACAGTGAGGGTGATTTTTCTTAAAAGGTTTTCCACCCTGCCACCACGCAAATTCAGGTGCACTATATATAAATTTAATCTTCCTCATTCTCAACACATTAACGTAATTAGTAAATACGCGTATAACCCAAACAGGTGGTAAGACACAGTGCTACAAAAAAAATTCTAATTGCACTAATGGATTAAAGAAGAAATGTTGTTATTATAGGATATGTGCTCTCATTTGCATGTAGGGAGAATGTAAACCATTAATGAAATATCACCCTCCGTACACCCAGCTGGATTTGAAGCCTGATATTCCCGTCATTGACAGTCCAGTCTATTTTGAGAATGACGCTTTAGACCATCAACCATCGAAGCTAAGAATATTTTGTTGATGTTGCGTTAGCACCAGGTTTATTAATATGTTAAAATAAGGAGCTAAGTTAAGATGAAATAATCCCGCATTAGTGTAAAAGTTAGATGTAAAAACCACAAGGGTGGTAACTATCAGCCCAATCCACTCAGTCGGAATGATTACTCTTATTCAAGCTACCTTATTAGACCGTGTGACAAACAGCGTTATTTAGGAGGTCAAACAATACTTAGACCTAGCAAACAGTGTTATTTAGGAGGTAAAACAACACTTACACCTAGCAAACAGTGTTATTTAGGAGGTCAGACAATACTTAGACCTAGCAAACAGTGTTATTTAGGAGGTCAGACAATACTTAGACCTAGCAAACAGTGTTATTTAGGAGGTCAGACAATACTTAGACCTAGAAAACAGTGTTATTTAGGAGGTCAAACAATACTTACACCTAGCAAACAGTGTTATTTAGGAGGTCAGACAATACTTAGACTAGCAAACAGTGTTATTTAGGAGGTCAAACAATACTTACACCTAGCAAACAGTGTTATTTAGGAGGTCAGACAATACTTAGACCTAGCAAACAGTGTTATTTAGGAGGTCAAACAATACTTACACCTAGCAAACAGTGTTATTTAGGAGGTCAAACAATACTTACACCTAGCAAAAAGTGTTATTATTAAGGAAGTCAAACAATACTTTACACCTAGCATAAAGTGTTATTTAGGAGGTCAAATATACTTACACCTAGCACAGTATTATTTAGGAGGTCAAACAATACTTACACCTTGCATAGTGTTATTTAGGAGGTCAGACAATACTTACACATAGCAAACAGTGTTATTTAGGAGGTCAGACAATACTTACACCTAGCAAACAGTGTTATTTAGGAGGTCAAACAATACTTACACCTACCAAACAGTGTTATTTAGGAGGTCAAACAATACTTACACCTAGCAAAAAGTGTTATTATTAAGGAAGTCAAACAATACTTTACACCTAGCATAAAGTGTTATTTAGGAGGTCAAATATACTTACACCTAGCACAGTATTATTTAGGAGGTCAAACAATACTTACACCTTGCATACAGTGTTATTTAGGAGGTTAAACCATACTTACACTACTTGACATATGTTTGTAGGGTTTGCTAAAGTAAGAATGTAGGTGGAAATAACTTGAAATCAAGGACAAGCGTGTATTGAATTAACTGTTCTGTCACTTAGCCCACTCTTAACTGGATGATATCAAAGTTTGTCGAGCAGTTGGTCCTCTCGTGTCGATCGCTTGGTTGTCTATCACTTTGTACTCCTATACCTGAGCTTGTCTAGCAGTTGGTCCAAGCCGTGTCGGCCACTTGACCACCCAGCCTTCCAAATAATCGTTTTCATTTTGTCTACCGGTTGGTTGTCTATCACATGGTCCAGCTCGTGTCGATCACTTGGTCCGTGTCGTTTCTTCGTGTCTAGCAGTTTGCTGTCTACCACTTTGTCCTCTCGTGTCGACCACTTTGTTGTCTATCACTTTGCCTGCTCCCTCTCTATCTCTGTTTGTTTCGTGCTAGCCTACAAATGCGTGGATCAATTGAACGAAATCTGAGAGAAATATTATTTGAACCTAAGTCAAATATGTATTTAAAGTTTCTCAATTTGGATATCTGTTTTAATATGTTGGTCTCTCAAAAAGTTTTTTGTTTAGTACCTTTTCTCAAATCATTTGAGTGTCTAACCAATCGCTCAAGAACCCACGCACCATCTTTGAAATATATTTGTTAAATGTTGACACAAATTTCGAAATTGACGTCTTATACCAGGCGAGCAACGCTTATTTTTATAAGAATATAAAATATTTTTAATATATATTATTATTTGTTTTCTGTCTAGCTCAGAAACTAATGGTTCTACATTTTAAATAAATATTTTTTATTTTTAAGAGTAACTTACTACAAATCTATCCGACATCTCAGCTCATTTGGTAGCGTGTGTATCTACTGAGCTAAGATTTAATTTAGCACCACGTCTTACTACCCGTTCGGGCTATACGCTAATGTACTAATTACGCTATTGGGCTAGGAATTGGGAAGTTTGAATTTAGAGGAAGTGAAACCGAGTTTTCGTGGAGGGAGGTGGAAAAGAATTTAGGAAATACACACCCCCAGTTCACCCAACCTATATCCGATCCTCAATCTACCCATTCTCGGCAGTCTAACTCAAGACCAAATTAGCGCTTTAGCTAACTACGCCACCAAGGTGGGTACTGAGTTAAGAGTCCCGAGTTTGATTCCCAGCATGGCCGAAAAATGTATCATTGGTGAAATGTGGGGTTACCCTTTCACAATGTTAAATTAGTGGCTGGGAACTGGATGTTGTGTCTTCTCTAGTTGTAAGTTAGATTATGAGACATACAACAGGCCTAGCAAGCTGGTAGCGGAAAATATATGGCTTGAATGAAAAAAAGACCCAGGCTCTAAACAGAAAACGGATGTAAAGTAAAGTACTACAAATTTACAATAATAAGCTATTTTGTATTTCAAAAAGTTGCGTAGATATGGTCAAATTTGGAGGTATTCGGTTATATTAATTACCGTCAAGTCATTTTACCGGGAAAATGATATGTTCAATCTTATCTGTAATGTTAAACAGTACCTAATTAAAATTATTAGAGTGGATTTTGAGAAAATCCATTTTTTTCTCCCTTTTTGTCCTTAATTTTAGGATTTGATAACTAATTCTAGTAAATCCTCGGAGGAACCAAATTAAAACCATTTACACCAGGTTTTAGCACGATTGGTAAAATTGTTTTGGCTCTAGGTATAGACATATATACGGCATCACTAAAATCACTTTTTCTGTTTCAAAGGTCATGAACTTTAATATTTATTAAAATCTTGACTTCGATTTTTTTTAACCATCTTTCTTCTAAGGGCCGAGATAATTTAAATATCAACTTCAAATCCAAAGCTCAATTACTATATTTTTCGTGGTGGTTTATTTTGACAGATAATATCAATGACCATAAATTTAAATCTTGTCCATGTCGAACGTAAATACAATGTTTTATATGTTCAAAACATGCCCTCCCTACTACAGCGAGTTCACTTATAAAATACTGAATAAACCTAGGTCTAGAACGTGAACGCAATATTTGCGAATAAAAAAAAAAGTTAAGACTTTGAAAAAAAATACTGACAAATCTTGAAGAATATTTAATTTGTTGATTTACCGCCGGTGTATTATTAACTGTACATATATGACTATCAAAGCTCGTAAGATGGAAATTATCTCGCCCTACGGAACTTTGTTGAGTCAGACCTTTGACTACATACCTGACTTTGAGTCGAGAGATATGTATTTAAATTCAGGAGCAGCATTACGACTAAACGATACACAGTAGGGTGGTATTTCATCTCTCTGTTAGTGCCATTACGGTTTCTCAAAAGGTGAATGCATATCTCATCCACCGTTTCCATTTTGTCATTTCACGGAAATTGTGCAATATCTCCGCTTATTTTCTCTGTTCTGCTCACCTTCTCAATATCACCTATATAAATTGTGTTCTCGCGTGCGTAAAGAATATGTTTACTAAACAATACAAGTTTCCACCGGAAGTCAATGATAAGGCATGAACAAAATATGACATTCTGTTGAAAGTGTTTTGATATATTAAAACTTAGTGGGAGTTAAATTGTTTAGTATAAAGAAAGCATTTGTGTGTAAAATAATAAATTTTTGCTATTTTATTTTCATCCATCTATATTTAATGATAACTTGTTTCAAGCCTGTTTAAGGCAAGTTGATTTTAACAAAATTACTCAACTTAACAAAGTCTAGCTTTCAATAATTGGTAGGCGCATGAACGTAATAAAACACAGGTGGCTGAAATGTTACATTAAATGTAACATATGGAAGTCACGCCTCAAAATTAATCCTCCTGAGAGGTTCAATACTGCAAATTTTGTACGTCCAGGTCTTTCACTGACAAGTACAAGGGACGAATCTCGTATACGAACAAGAAAGTAGTTGGCTAACGCGCTAGTTTCATGTTGAGCCAAACTGCCGAGGACGGGGAGACCAAGGCTCGAATCTCGGTCGGGTAAACAGGGCGAGTTTTTCCTAAATGGTTTTCCACTCTCCCTCCACGAAAATGCGGGTTCACCTTATCTAATTCAACTTTCCCATTTCCTAGCCCATCAGCGTAATTAGTACTTGAGCGTATAAACCGAACGAGTAGTAAGACGCGGTGATAAGTAAAGTAGAACAAGAAAGTAACTATTTTGGTACTCTACACACTATTTCATTCATATGGATACAAGTACATGAAATACGAGTTTCACCCAATACTAGTTCATTTGTTTTAGAAATAATTAAAGTATCAGATTTTCAAGAGTCAGTTTACAGACTGTTTTGTGTGACGATTGGTATAAGGCGTCATATATACAATACAATATATATTCACAATAGGTGCGCTAGGCTCAAATCCCGACTGAGTGTAAATTTGTTTTTTTCTAAATGTTTTACCACTTCCCTTTCACGCAGATGTTTATGATTTTCCTCTCAATTCCACCTTCATCATCCATTGCTCTTTTGTGTAAATAAAGGGATAGTAGTTTAAAAAAAACAACCTAAGTTGACATATCCAGCACTTGGCCAAATAAAAAGTTCAAAGTAAGATCCTTTCTATTTTACCAGAAAAATTGGATTAGTAAGAAACTTAATATTGGTTCCCAAGTAAAAACTATATAATCACGAATTTTGTATTTAACTCCTTTGTAGCCTCTCTCCATGGAGTTTTTTTTATTCCCCTTGGTATTCATTCACAACTATTTATATGCACGATAATTGTATTATTTGCATACTCATTAGATTACTTTATATTTAGACTTACTTTAAAGTGATTGCCAATAGGTTTATAAAAGGATTTTTAAAGATTGTCAAATTAATATATGCTCAATAACTTATTAATTGTGTAGATCCAAGACGTATTAACTTAGACATTTTGAACAAGTTCTAAAAAACTTATAAAGAAGCTATTTAAATTGTGTTATTGGTGCGATACTATAAAATGTGGTGGATTGGCATTTCTATAATAAGATCATTTAAAAACAAACAAGTCCCTTAAAAAAGTTTTGCAAAACATTTAAAAAATATTAGAACCCAATTTAGCGAGATTGAATAATTTAGACCTAAAGAGACCGTACGAATTAGACCTAGACTTAGACTGGATAGTTGAAGTTTACGGCAAATAATTATAACTTATTTGTCATATTGAATTAATTTTTCTCCTCTTCGTATACAAGCTAGATTAAGTACAGGACTGAGGTCTAAACCGGTATCCTGAACATGATTTCAGGACAGAGTGTACACATCTAAGTCGATACGCATCGATCTAGAAGTGTGGAGTCTACTTATCGTAGGCCTATTACTTATAAGCCTAAAAATTAAAGCGTTCATAAATACTACCTAAATTAATTAGCTATACTCCTAAAATTAAATAAACATTTATGGGTAAATAATACTTGACAGTAGTAGTAACATTTTATCATGATTATTTGCATTACCTTTGTTTCTATTGTAAGAGCAGAAGACCAGAAATTTTTCCCATAACCTCTTTTAATAATTTAATCCAATGATTTGCAAGACGTTTGTTTAAGGAATAACTTAATAGAATTATTCTCCTCTAACCAAATTAATTTCCTCGTGATCTAAGAAATCTAAACTTGCGTTTCGCTAAAATTTTAGGCCATTTTAAATATTGTCAAACCATTGGCGGCTCGTGTATAGGCACTGTGGAACTGCAACGCTCCCTATTTACACTTGATATTATCGATAACATTTAACATAATGAGTCCTTTTTTCTTTAATTCTTTCTTTATTTTTGTAATACAATATATATTCCTTAAGCCTAATGTCAGTACTTCAGTAGCCATCCCCCGGTTTATGAAAGAGATACAAAAATCTTTGTATGGAACTGTGCGTTTCACAGTGCCAGCGACCTGGTGTTTGACTGTTGTGCGTATGCGCACATAGGAGGGGGTGGAGAGGAAGGTGGGACTGCCAGGTAGAGATAGCACTGTTGCTCTCGCAGTGCAGGCTCTGTCGTGATGGTGGAAGAACATTTTTTTTACTCAGCGTGTGTTGTGCTTAAAAAACCGTGTACCATATTCTTGAATGTGATAAAGTCTAGTAGAGTGTAGAATTACATTATTATTATTCTGCTTCCAGATATTCTATTTGATTCATTTATTTTAGGTTATTTTATTTAACAGAAAGACTAAATACGCTTGCAGTACTTTCAATGTAGGAAAATTTCCTCAATTGTCATCCAGAGATCAAGGAGAATATTATTGAACTTTTTGGGCAAATTAAACCAAGAAGAATCGATTTCATTTTTAAATGAATAAATCAAGCTTGAACTGTAACAATTTAAGTTAATGTAAGTAAAGCAGTTTGGTTTTTTGTTAAAATTTTATCAAGTTCCAGAATAAATTTCCTTTTTGTATTTTTTTTTTGTCATTTTATACAATTTTAAACAAAGGCTAAACATTTCCTGGAGCAGCACCCCCACTAATTTTAGCTATGAGCCGCCACTGCTCCAAACATATTACAAAAATATTTAGTCTATGTGGTCAGCCATCTTGTTTACATTCGTGTCTGAATGAACACTTCTCACTTGTCGTGAACCAAACGACCTCTCATTCTAGTACACGGATCACGGATCACCAACCTCTGTGTGGTTCAAGCATACCAAAAAAATAATACCATTCCACTTGTTATCAAGTGATCTCCAAAGTCGCATGCAGAATATTCTGATTAGATAGTGTTATGCTAATGTTGGGCAAATACTATTTCTTTTTAAAGTGTAAATCAGTTCTATCAACAGCTTGTACTCCTCTCTAAACTTTGTATCGCAGGCATTGCAGAAACGAGAAGACGCCGTATTTAATCCTTGCCTTAGAATTCCACAGTATCCCTACATGTTAACAAAATGCAAACCCCTTTCTCCTACCAACTCCTCCTCATCACTTTGATCTCGCGAGAAAGTTTCTACTTCTCTCAGTTACCGACCCCACACTGCCACCACCACTACTGCTGTTCAACACCCCCCCACTCTCCCGACCCCAGTTTCAACTCTTACTTAAGGGGTGGGGTTGAATTGAAGAGCTGTGATATCTTCAACAAGTTCATCATGTTATTAAACCCCCATAATACAGGTCACAACTTTCCTCATTCTAATTACTGAAAGACTTGTATTCAGACTCCTCATACTTTTAGGCAATGTAGTAACTTCTGTTTTCCTTTATCCTCCCCCCCCCCTGCCTTCCTCCTCTCACCTTCTTTCACGCGTGCTTTCTTGTTTGGTAATATACACTTATGAAGTAAGGGGGAAAGGTATAAATGGTGTCTTAATTTGATAGTAGTTAGGGACGGAGATAAAAATATGTATAGTTATGATTAGAGCCCGGATTTATGTGGTATTAACCTTCAGAATATGTGCAATTATATATGTAGAAAACTCTGATATTATATTTAATAATGTAAAAATATCTAACATTGAATCGGTCAAAAGAATCGCTAAGGCTGAAGTTGGGGTATGAATGCAATTTGTGTGTGGAGGCTTGTCACGTGGAATTCTTGGGAAATTCGTTTGTTTGACAGCTAATGCTATGTTTTATTACTCCATTGTAGCCATCGCTTTGAAAATAAGTAAACGTCAGACCACTCCAGCATTTTTTTAAATCAGTTTCCTATAATTATTTTTTTCTGTCAGGATTTAAATGTTTTTATCTCTACATACTAGCCGGTATTAATATTTAGGGCCCAACACACGGTCAGTCCGAACTGATCAGTCCGAACTACCGTGTATATGCAAGGCTGATCAGTCCGAACTGACGGCCCTGACGACTTTCCATCAAACCAGAACGTGTGTGAGAGAGCGAGTGGGAGGTCAGTCCAAACGATCAGTCCGTCAGTCTGCTTCCGAGTGTTGTGGAGCAAACAGCACTGTGTGTTGGTCTCCTATGTTTATTGTATTACATTTTATAGTGAGAAGTGAAGTATTGTATTACCATTTAATTGTTTGAATACATTTATTTGTAGTGTTCATTCGTGATTGTGCCTGTGAGTGTGCAATGGCTGCCTGGTATAAATAGTTTAAATTGGAATTCATTGAGGCATGGCGAGAGCCAGAATGCTTGTGTAGTGTAAAAACTAAATATTAATAATATGAAAAATATTATCCTTGCTTCAATAGCCAGTCCTTCACCCACAATTATTTTATTTTCCTTCCCGTCTTTTTGTTTACGCTTTTTAAAAATAAGTGCAATAATTAAAGCACACAATGCTTCATTCATATTAAAGTCAAAAAAACTCCAGCACCAACCACGCAGGGGGCCCTTTACACTTTCACTCATAGGCCTATACATTTTGGTCTTATTTTGCGTTTTAAAAGCCCGTTCTACACGCCGTATTAATGTGATAGACTTCCAATTACATTTTCTTTATTGATACGTGCTTCTTTGTTTTGGATTATCAAACACATATTTTGTTAATTTAAGTACAAACTTAGTTAATTTTGCTTTTTACAACTAACAAACATATATTTAACTTTCTAGCCTACTCTAGAAAGATAGTTTAAAATCGTAGACTCAAAATCGCAACAATAGTTTAAGTTGGTAGTCTTCTCCACCTAGCGACCTTATTCCACTACACACATAAAAAAAACCTTCTCAATCAGGTTTATTAGATAGGAAGTTAAGGGCGGGGTATTCGAGATTGACGGCTGAAGAATCCCTGTTTATAACAACCTCCAATTAATTAAACAACTCAGACTTAATTATTATTTTATTATATCACGTGCACAAAGGAGGACCCTGTTCGGTCACTTCATTTTAGATAAACAAAAAAAAGACTACAGGCCTTTTGCCAACAGAAAGCGACATACTAAACAAAATGCGCATAGCAAAATGCAAAGACACACATACACAACAGAGGGGGTGGGAGTGTTAACCCTAATTGAATCCGTTCCTCTCCAACACAGATCAAGGTCATAAGCCACATACTCAAAGTGCCAATCATTTGCCTTTTATAATTGTTTTATATTTATATCAAAGGCAATATCTATTTATTTTATAGTAAAAAAAGCCAAACGCATATTTTAATCAAATAGTTTTCCAAAGTTTATTTATATAAAACATCAAAATTTCGATTTTAAGAACACATAAAATGGTGTCTTAATTCATAGGTTATCGCGTATAAATTTTAAAATACGTTTAACACTTTTTTATTAGAAAAATATTGTGATATCTGTAAAAACATGTTTATAATTATAAACATACATTGTAATAGATTTTCCGCAGTACGTCCATTGTTATATAATCAATTTTAATACAATAATTGTTCAAGATTTAAGTATTTAATAGACAAACTTGAATAAATATGTAAGAATGGTATATAAACTATGTTAATATTATTGAATTTCCTTGCTATACTTGTTTTTGCCCATAATTGGTTTTTAAAAAGCTCATAGTAGCGTCTAATCAAAGATTTTAAAAATTACAAAACATTTCAAAATTGTTATGTTAACCCCACATTTGTATCACATTTTAGTGAAAAAAAATAAATTTTATTATTGTGGGTTATTAGTTTATTAATAAATAGAATTGTTACTATTTCTAAAACAATAATAATTGTTAACATATGATATGCCAATTATTAAATAGGCTAAATGATTAATAAATATATAAAGTTCTTATTATACTGTTTAAAGTACGCTTACATTAATATTATCTTGGATATTGAAGGTTAATTCATTATTGAAGTTGTTTACTCACGATTATAACGTTATAAAATTAGTGACGTAGGTTAATCCTCTTCAAGTTAACTTTGTTATACGGTGTCGTCACTTTCGACGCGATTACGGGATGAGGTAGGTAATAGTTTTGTGAAGTGTTTTTTAAGTTTGTTTTTGTTGGTAAGTGAAATGGTTTGAATTAGTGAGCATTTACTGATTATCCTCTTCGGTGGGCTTACGGTATAAGGTATCAACCTCGTCTAGTCTGGTTTACCGCCCCACTGGGTGATTGGAGTTTGAATCACGGCTGTGTTTAATTAGGATGGTTTATCATAGGTGGTTTTAAACTCTCCCTTCACGAAAATGAAAGCACTTTTCTAAATTACACCCTACTCATCCCTAGAACAGTAATAACCGTCCTCGTGTTATAGTGGTCATAACCTCTGGCTGCCGAATTAGTGGTATCGGATTCAATTCCCGATGATATCGGGGATTTTTATCGAAAAGGGAATAACTCACATTGTCACCAGGGTTTGGATAGCTATGCTTAGGTTGAGATCATCGTTGACTTTTCTTCGTATACATTCGGGCGTCCCCTGGGCCACGGCCCACTAGTACTTAATAAGTTGAAGGTATATGTGGACCAGACACGCCATTATTATTATTATTATTTTATTATTATACTTAGTAGTAGTAGTAGTGGTGGTGGTGGTGGGTGGTGGGTGGTGGTGGTTTGGTGGGTAGTATTGTTACCACCACTGTAATGAGAATATTCAGATAGCCCCGATGAAAAGTAAAATGTGTCTCACAAATAGATGTTACTTTTCAAAAGTTGTGGATTGTTTGTGATACACATCTGGAGTCCATCCGGGCTATCTGGAACGTACACTCCATTTATCATGAAAGGTAGTATCTTCTAGGAGGCTGTTTTAAAATCTATGCCATAGTGAAACCATGCAAGGCAAGCTTTATTGCTATCTTTAAGGGTAAACGAAGATTAAATTAATTTAAAGGTGGGAGATTTTAAATGAGAATTTTATGGAAATGCATCAGCTTTCGTTTAGAAGGAGAGCTGTAAATTCACTTTGGAGAATAAAAACATGGGAAAAACGCCTGAGTGTACCTTTCGGGATTATAAATAACCTCTCATTTCTTGGGCCAGAGCTGAGCATGGCATTCAATCTCGTTATCGCTGAACCAATTCCTCCAGCAATTAAATGAAAAATTGATGTATACATAGATTAAAACATTAAACATTATTATTTTGTTTTTTATTTTGTAGTTTTTGGGAGAACTCATTTTTATGTGATTTCTTTCACATTATAAACCCTAATAAATATTCCTTACGTTATTTCGCTTTAGTTTTGTAAGGTAATTTTAAAGGAAGTAAAATTGAAAAAATTAAATTAATTATATTATATTATGTTGTTTTAACTTTCTGAAAATATTTTATTTAAACTTTAAAATTATCATTACATTCAAGAGAATCGAGTATTATTTTAAATCTTAAAAAGGTATTTAAGAGAATGATATTTAAATACAAAATCATCGTTTAAAAAATCTTCAATATCAATCAAAACTTTACAAATTTCAACATTGCTTGTATTGCAAACTATTCCAGTAGTACTAAATCAAGCATTTAAAGTATAGTTTCATACAAAGCAATACACGCACTGTTGATCTCGCAGCTTAAGGCTTAAGACTCGTAATAGGTTTGGTTGCTAGTGGCAGGGAGGTCAAGATCTCGTGTACTGAGATGCGGGTAGTTTTCACATCCTCTCTCCACGCTAATAAGAATAATAAGATTATTTAGCACCGCGTCTTACTACCTGTTCGGTTATACGCTTTAAGTAATAATTACGCTAATGGATTAGGAATTGGGACGGTTGAATTAGAGGAAGTGAACCCGATTTGCGTGGAGGGAGAGTGAAAACAATTTAGGAAAAACCACCCCCAGTTCACTGACGAATT
>JBCFYV010000429.1:0-84490 GCA_039000515.1 Timema cristinae | reverse complement strand
CTGTGAATTTGGTTAAAAGGTGTGAATAAACTGAATGGAAATAAAATTCCCCAAGTTAAAAAAATTCAAAATTTGTTTATGATTTAATAATTGACAACCTCACATCTTTAATTTAAAGTTACGGTACTCTCCATAACCATGGTTAAGTTCAACTTAACATAATCGTATTTACAAAATTAAACCTGATCATTTATTTCAGAAGTGTGTTTAAGGTAATTGTTGTTTTCAGAGGCACCGAAGCAAAAGACAACATATTGACTTAGTCTAAAGAGAAAAGGGTAAAATATTAAATCTATTATCAATGCTAAGAGTGAGTCAAAAGTATGTCTGAAAGTGCATAGAACATTTGTTAAAAAAATATGGGTCTGGTGCCTCTGATTGTTTTCATAATAAATGTAATAAAGTAATTAATAATATTTTTATTTGCCTCTAAAGCAAATAGAATTTAAGTAGGTCACATATACAAACTTGAGCGCACAGTTTCCCGTTGAAATTTACTAAGCATGTTTTAATAAAACTTAAAATATTGAATTGTTAAAAAAAGATTATTGTAATATAGGTGTTGATTAAACTGAACAAAAATTTGTCTACTGGGATACCTGATGCTATCAGGTATCCAAAACCACTAACCGCCACTAGAAACTTTTATAGCTTGACTAATTTATGTTTCACTTAGCATGGATTAAAGTTTCTGTTCCTTCTGTTTTGCTTATTTTGTATGAATGGACATTTTCCCCGATTTTTGGGATTATGTTCATAAATAAGTACAAAATTGTAAAAGCTTACATTCAATGGATAAATTCAAAGTTAATTGTTATACTCTCCTTGGACACTTGTTAATTGCTAAGCTGCTATGATACATTGACTAAAATGTGTGTGTAGCAAAATATAATGATGTTGACTTAATATTACAAGTAGTAAATAATTATAATAATTGTTGGGCAAATCATCAAATTTGTAACAACTTTTTTTTTTTGTCTCCATTCATGTGAAGAATTTTTTTTTATATTGTCACTTTTAAGATTGTTGTGTTGCACTATGAAGAAAGATTTCTTAAATAGTGGCTCTTTTTCTTTTTGTAAAATGAAAATTTAAATGTTGATTCGCTATTGACAATTTAGCAGGAATATGTAACTATGTTCTAGTGTTGGAACAAACAAGTGTATCTACAAGTAAATGTTGGTTCTACAAGGTTATTAAATTTTGACATTTATAATATTACACCTGCGGAAAACCCCTGAACGGTAGTAAGACGCGGTGCTAATAATAATAATAATATATTACACCAATACAAATCATTGTTTACTTGTGAATAAGTAAGAAATGTGCTCATTTATTAGCATCACAGGTCTGCTGAAAATGCTTTTATATTTATATTTTTTAAATGGAGCTACTTGTTTCTGCTTCTACTAGTATAATATGCTATTTCATTTTATTTTAATTTATTTTATAAATAATTCACCAAGCTTTAAAGAAATTTAGTAAAATTGTTATTTTTTTGCAAAAATTTAAAAATTAATTTTCTTCTGTGTATTCAGCCAATCATAAATAGTCCATTATGTTAACATATGAAATAATGTATAGGCTATCACTATAGAGGAAGATTTATTTGTGTTTTTTTTAAACAAACTTTAAAAGTTTGATTAAGCTCATTAAATTAATCACATCCATATTGTATTTGACAATTAAAAAAAATTGAGAATACCTACTGTAGCTATATCATTAAATCAAGTAATTACAAAATTATTATTAATCGGCAGTAAACCAAGTCTTTTTTTTTCAATTCAAAGCTCAAATATTTTTGTGTTAAACAAAAATACTATTGTATGTAAATAATTGTGTATTTACTTTTAAACGCAACTACAATTTGGTCTCTTGGGGTGGGCAAACCTTCAAAATGTCAACGTCAAAGCACAACTCTCCTTCACGTCCTGTCAACTTGGACACCCCCAATAGCCTTCACATCTTTGAAAACTTTCGAAAGAAAAAGAAAATATCGAAATACTATAAACATAGTTGAAATATCTAACTAAATATGTCATAATTTTATATATGATTGTTTTAAGAACACTCACTAAAAATATTTTAACAAATACCGGTGATTAAATCTATAATGTAAGTATAGGTAAATTCAGATGTGTACCAAAATGCATTATTGGATTGTTTCCAAAATTAAAGTAGTGTTGTTTAACACAACGAAAATCTTATCTTAAATTCAAGCTTTGACTTGACTTTGACACACCCCAAATGGTCTTTTATTAAAGTTAATTCAAAACAAATTATTTTTCTGCATATACTTGTTTCTGCCTAGAATTTTTAAATCCAATTGTTATGATACAATTCCATTCATTACTTGATTAAATTAACACTAAACTTGTCTTTACAAACAAAAGTTATCAGAATTAAATCTATATAAATTTGATAACTGAGTAAGTTTACTTTAAAATACATTTTTTTTAAATCAGATTAAAATGTATATTTACTTTTAATTTGTTAAAATTATTATTACTGCAATGTAAATCAAATGTTCTAGTTGAGCCATAAACAAACATGCCCCAAAAAAGATGAGCCTCTTTTTTTTTTTTACCCCCAATTTAAATATACATTCTGTAATCAATTGTTGAGAGACTATAGCATCTTATATGTGGATAATAAGGTAGTTTGCTACATTTTGCTTCACACCAGATGGTTGATTTCATTTTAAATCATCTTTTGAAGGGATTTCCATTCCAGATGACATAAGAAGAGACAAACCAAACATAAAATTTCAAAGTCTTGAACTACAAATCTAAGTCTTTAATAAAAATGTATGCATTGTAATATTTTTAGCTACATGCCTATAACACGTCAGTAAATTACTATGCAATAGTGACACTTAATAAAACTATAATCTTCTTATTTTCATCTTGATGTTTCTATCAAAAACAAGTAGAAGTGCCGATAGTGTTTTCTATAAACATTAAGCTGCATAGGAAATAGTTAGCGACTTTGAAGTAGCTAAGGTAACTATTCAAATCAATCATCGTTGGAAAACTAAAATGCTGTCATATTGTGTAAGTGCTTTGCTGTGTGGTATTATTTAATTGATATGAGGTGTTGAAAGATTTTCTCTGAAAGCATATTTATGGATGGTTTTGTATCATGAGCAGGCAGCGGGGTGTAATTACAACACTGTTTTGATTACTCGTTTTTAATCCCATGAAATTTTTTTATCCCTAAATACAAAATAATTATTATAATAATTGCTTTATTTAGATTATCTTTTAACCAAAATGTAGTTGCAAAATACTTACTGCTATTAAATATTGGTAATTTGACACTGATTCAAATAAATTGACTATTGTATTGGAATGTGTAAAAATGATTTTTTAATAATCTTGTATGAGTGAACCTTAAATGCTATATTACTAGATTCACCGT
This sequence comes from Timema cristinae, assembly GCA_039000515.1. Taxonomy (NCBI): domain Eukaryota; kingdom Metazoa; phylum Arthropoda; class Insecta; order Phasmatodea; family Timematidae; genus Timema; species Timema cristinae. The sequence continues at coordinate 81,070 of JBCFYV010000429.1, read as the reverse complement.
GATAGTAACAATATTATAACCTATATGCATTTTTGTGTAGATACTTTTTTATGAGATGTTTAAAATAAAAATTGTTGAATGTTATCAAATTGGATTGTTATTTAAAAGATGTCAGGTGTAATAACTTGAATGGTGTTATAATAAACGAAGTATGTTGAAAAAGTTTAAAAAAAGCAATTGTTATACATGTGCCATAAACGATTAGTAGTTGTAATGTTCTATATGTACATTTTTAGTTTAATGTTTTGAATTTAAATAAATTGCCCAATTTTTGTGTGAAATTTACTCATGTTTCTTTTAAAAATGAACACTTAAATAGTGTAATTTTTGTAGTGTAAATGTATTAGAAAGTTCTTTTGAATAATAATTCCCGATGTTCAATTTCAAGAACATACTTGATGTTTATATTATTTTTATTTTTGACATGTTTTTATTCCAACTCAGCATTTCTATATATTTGGATTGTGAAATAATAATAATAATACAGATATTTTATAAGGATATGTAGTCACTTCTGCCGAAAGATTATTGTAATATTTCATAATATATTTACTGATTTTGTTAAACTTTTTGATAATTTAATAAAATTTCAAAAACATTATAAAAAACTAAAAATCATAGGACCTCTATCTTAAAGTAATAAAGGAGAAAACCTGGGGTGAAAGACTATTAAATTGAACATATTAGAAATTCTAATAAAACAAAGCTATTAAATCAATTCAATGAAAAATAGAAACAATAATGAACCCTTACAAATAGTTTTTAACTATTTAATCATCTTTTGTTGATTTGATATAACATAAAACAGTGTTTAAAGAAAATAATTTTTTCTCTTAAGTTTACAATAATTTGCAGCAAACACTGAACTTATATTATAAATAAATAACCCTGCAACAATTTATACGGATCCAAGATTGGTTTAGAGGCTTAATACAAGATACCAGAATGAGTAATGGCAAATAACTTATATTTTGAAAATTTCTACTTTGTTTTTGTTAAAATACATAAAGTTTGTGTTTTTTTAGGTGATCTTAAAAAAACATCACATCTAATTATTGATGTAAATGTGTTGCAACTTAAATTTTAATGGATAAATATATGTGTTTATATGGTTTCCAAGAAAAGAATTGAATAATAATTTTATAAAGACAGTGGGCCCTCGATTATTTGTTATTCACGGGACTGGTACATGGTTGGAACACAAAAAAACACAGTCTTATAGTTTTCTAAAAAATATTGAAACGTTTATCTCTTACATCAGTCTACAATTTAACTAAGGCAACAAAAACAAAATACTTGATCATAAAACATAGATATATTGCTAGCGAGAAGAGTCGGTAATATTTTTCTGTTTCAAAGATGACTTCCTAGCCTTGGCTGCTAATTCTCTCCACTAAATATCCATGATTGTTGAAGTAGGATGCTGTTCTATGTCCTGAAGAGCCATGTTGAATGCTTGAAACAGCATTAACTCCCCGACAAGCGAGAGCGGGATGGTTGGATAGACCGAGGATACGCCAGATGTACGAGGGTCTACTGTTAAATATATTGTCATTTTAAAGTTTTGATCTACATATACACATATTTGTTTATATTCTAAATAATAGGTGGGCAGTTTTGTGTTCAAGTTAATATTACTTTAATTCTTATTTTAAATGCATCATATTATTCTTTCAAACTTTGATCAGCTCTTTTGCTTGTGAATCATTAATGTTATTATCCAGTGATGTGTGGCCAGACTAAGTAAATCAAGCACTTCTTGGCCGAGGTTTAGATTAAGTTTGATTTAAATATGCTCACATCAATCTAATAGAGAAGACACACATACAACTGTTTGAAGTTGTCACAAGTTGTCACTACATTAAGCAAAACTGGAAAAGAAAACAATTTTGTACCTATTGAAGAATTTTAATCAATGTTTTACTTTGACAACCTTATATATTACATAATTTTGTTTGTTCTTTATAATACTTCTTTAAGATAAGATGGGATGGAAGGGAACATGGAAAAGCCAGGGTTTTTGCAGTTTTTATGGCATAACACATTTTTGGCCAGAAAAATAAAATATTGCTCGAGTAAAAACGTGGAGTTAAAATTTTATTCACGTGTGGACCTCACAATTTCTTGAATATCTGTCCAGGGTGTTCTGAAATTTAATGACAACTTTCTATCTTAATTTAAAAAGTTTGTCATCTAGCCCCGCTATGCTGATGACAGATATTTAGGAACTGTTAATATCAGCCTGTGAAGAAAATTAAACTCTTGTGTTTGTACTGGAGCAATATGCTGACCTCTTCTCGTGGGCTTCCATCTCACCTTAAATACAATATTTTTAACTTCTCAATTTCAATGCACCTGTAATAAAATTCAATTCAACTTTCCCAAAGTATTGTTATCTGTTGATAAATACACATTTGATTCATGTTTCTGATTACTTTGAACAAGTGTAATTTAAAAGATAACAAACGTGTCGTGAGCATTCCGATCATGTTCATGTGTTCGCTCATTAGTATTGACTGCTGAATGGTAAAAATATGTAAAGATAACCTTAGAGAACCGTGGTAGTTTTTTCAGTTGATCTAAATTCCATTTCAAGTCACTTCTTTTCACTTAGTTAACCATTTAGGCCACATATTACTGCATATCACATGAGATAAAATTATTGTCTTCTCTAATATTATTACACCTTTCTTGAGCTATTTTTTTGTCTTTTTTATATTAAATAAATATCACAATTCAACTTTTTTTTAATGCTATGCATGTAAAATGTTACATAGTTTGAGTTCATAAAACTATAAACTTTTTTTTATTAATTTGGTAAATATCTTCATATTTAAAATTTTTCAATTTGTGATAATTAACTCAAATATAAGAGCATAAAATTGTCAACAATCAGTTTGCAAGTTAGTAAATATTATACCATTTTTAAAGAGTGTAATAATATGCTTATTATATACAGGGTTCCTACAAATCATGGAAAACCTGGAATTTTAGAATATATCCTCCAGGCCTGGAATTGTTTAGGTCAGCGGTTCCCAAACTTTCTCGACTCGCGAACCCCTTTCACAAACATCAGAGTTGCACAAACCCCCTGGTAAATATCTATAGCCACTCGCTTAATTATATACCTGATTTTTAAGAAATTTAGTTATTAATTTTAATCAAAATGTTAAATACCTTTAAATTAACCTATTATAGCTCGGTAGGTACTTTGGGATACCCTACCAAATATAATGAAATGGTATTGAAACTACTTAAGTAAAAGTTCAAATAATTATACATTTGTTTTAAAAATTAAAACTGAAATTAAATAAGCAAAGTACTTATATAAAATGTTCTTATCTTTACTGTCACAATATTATCACATTTAATATGTTTTTTTAAAGCGGTACTGGAAATTGCTGCTTGGACATAACTGAAATATCTTCCTTTAATCACAAAATTCCATGTGCATTTAAGTTTCAAAATTGTTAACGAGTTTTAACAGCTACTCACTTCTTCACGTGACTTAGTGAGAAGGATGCGCTTGCTTTGGATGGCACAGAGCTTTAGAGTCAGAAACCACAGACTATAAATAAAGTCTCAAGTCATTTTCAGAACTGAACCTGTTTCTGTATTTATTTTCATACGAAGAAAAAGATGTCTCGCTCAAATACGTAAAAGAAAATGGTAACAAAGCTGCAATAGCTTTATTCGCTAACAATTGGAACCTTTCCTTTAAACTTAACCAGAATCCAATTAATGACAAATATTTATGCTTTCTTTTATTTCAAAGGTGACCTGGTGGTCTAGGGGTAAGGTGTCAGACTTCTGTGCAAGCGGCCGGGGTTCAATCCTTGGTCCCGGCACAGATTTATCTGATTTCCAAACCCTTCCTACACCTCTGACAAGACATCTTGTGAATGTGTGGAATGCCAGGCCACCACCGTGGTTCGGATTCCACGTTAAACTGTAGGTCCTTCATTTCATCTCACAATCACCGTACCATTACACATTAGCGTAAGTGCGTATAACCCGAACGGGTAGTAAGACGCGGTGCTAATAATAATAATTTATTTCAAAATTAGTGGAAATTTCGAGGAGCTGCTCTTCTCCCCTCACACTTAATGTGGAGGATTCAAAAACTGTCTCTTACAGGGATTGCGAATCCCATTGTTATTATTGGACATGGCTGGGAAATATTCCAAGTTCCTTCAAGTGTTCTATAGCCACGTTCTTTACATTTTCTTCCAAAGAAAGATCATTTTCTACAATCAACTCGTGTGGTGTATCAAAGCACTCCGTTTGATTGCTAATCAAACACTTTTCCTGAAGGTTGAATTTTATGAACGACTCGATACAGTCTTGCACATTAAAAACGTTAATATTTGACCCCTAAATAGAGAGGTTTAAACTGTTCATTTTAGAGAAAATTTCTGCCAAATAGGCCAAAGCCTTGAGCCACATTTGATCTTGCATGCACTTTGCTTTGTGAAAGGGATGGTTGGTAAGAAAAACGAAAACTTTGTGTTTAAGTTAATACAATCTTGTAAGAGTTCTACCTCGAGATAGCCAATCAGTGTGAGACAATAAACAGTTTTAAATGTTTCCCCTTTCCTCACAAAGTGCTGCAAAAATTCACCATTACAGAAATATTTTGGCAAACACCTTGGAAGATTTCATGAACCCCCAAGGGGTTCTCAAACCACAGTTTGGGAACCGCTGGGTTAGGTTGTCTTGGAAATTCCTTTGTCCTTCTTTTCTTAAAAAGGTAAACAAATCTGAAGGAAACCGGAGTAAGTCAGTAGATCAAATTTTCAAGATATCTTGAGGGGATTCAAAAGGTGTCTAAATTCCTTTAAATCCTGTTAAATTTCTTATCAAGCCACTGACTCATTCATTAATATAACACTAGGTGGTATTATTGTAATTAATATAACACTGGGTGGTATTATTGTAACTTTTGTTTTGTAACTAACATAACATCATGCACAATATGAACAGTGAGAGTTGCGGTATTTAAAATTCACGTTCCAAACTGACTGATTATATCGCCACACGACTAACTTACATCTAGAACAAACCCATCATCCAACCCCTGGCCAGTAATTTATCAAACCCATATTTTACCAATGATTATTTGCAATTGAGTTTATGTTAAGTTATAATTATTTGAATAACTCATTGCGTCATGGAATGCATTAAAAATAATAAACGGTGTGAAAAGTTGCAAATGAAAGGGAGTTGGGAGCCTGCATTAAATACAAGAAAATACTTGATGTGTATTAACCATAATCATTTTATACACTTGACTTGGAGGAATTGTAGAAAATTTCATGATTTTGTGTAGTAACCCTGTTTATGAAGGCTAAAGATAAATAACAAAATATAAAATTTAAATTGTTAGTAATTGTTAATTTTGGTGTTTAACGCTTGTACAGGTTATTGGCAGCTTTTTTTGATATGATTCTAGGTCAAACAAATTTAACCCAGATCATATATTTTAAACTTACCAAAAAGGGAGTAAATTACTCTATAGTAAGATGTTCTGCCCTTTCCAGGAATATAACCCACGTTTTTTTTTATCAATATACATATATGTCAGGCTTAAAATACTTTATGTAATTTACTCCACAAGCTAATAGACATACTCGGCATGTCAATGTAAATTGTTAACAATCATATTAAATGTATACTTAATAATAACTACATAACATTTTTATTTTGGCTTCATAGTAATATTTGAAAGTATTTTATACAAATTATAATGAACTTGAAATTATTTCTCAAACTATGTTTGTATTTGACATTATTTTGTAAATATTTAATGGTTTTGCTCTTCAAAAGTGAAATTATCAGTGCATAATGTGCTATTGGTAATTCATTGTTGAATTCTAAGTATGTTCATTTATATCGGTCATAACAAGAAATACTTTACAGAATAAAATATACAATATATTTTAAAGTTTTTGTCTAAACCAAAGTAGATATTGTAGTCTGTGCCAAATATTTATATCTTTATTTGCTATTATTAATATATTGTATTTTAACTGATCTCTATTGAATGTCAAATGCCGTATTTAATTCATTTGAATCTATTTTAACTGCTGTTATATGTAAATGTATTGGTAATGTTTGTGTTTTGTATGTTAAATCAAATATTTATGATGTGTATTTTACTAAATAAAATTTAATAAAACAGAATATTTTATTTCACTTAAAACCCTGCTGATATGAATATAATTTATATTCAACTTAATCAGGAATTTCAATGGTGAGAATGTACAATCATTGGTGTCGTATAGTTGTTTTTTCCAGTCTCTTAGCGTAAGATAAGTGTAATTAGTGCTTGAGACTATACTTATATGTAACACAGTTGCTGACCCAAACTACTTCTTCATAGATACACTTGATCATTCGAGAGCCAAGCTAATGATATCCAGAAGTTTTATTGGTCAATAAGTTGGAACTTAATTGCTCCAATTAGACAAATTACTTCTTTCAAACAGGTTCATATAGCTTTTATTATTAAAATATTTATGCTGAATTAACGTTGTAACAACAAAATCAATGGGTAATTTGTAGAAAGTTTAATGCCTTGTAAAAAGGCTACGGTAATTAAATATTTAAAAATATCTTAAAATCTTGTGAAACACATTAGGTTTGACAGGGATAAATTACAAAATGTTTGTGTAAACCAGTAGGGTTGGTAAATAATAATTGACTCATACTTTTGAATAACATATTAAAAGATAAATGCACCCCCTTGGAAGACCTAGACTGCGGTGGTGGGATGAGCTGTAAAAAGACCTAACCAGGCTGGGGGTAGTCAAGAGATTAGAGGAGAAAGGCATGAGACCGACCAAGATGGAGAAAATTTGTCAAGGCAGCGTGTGATCGCTGAATTAATAATAAAATAATTTAAATATAAAAGTGATTCACTGACAAAGTAACCCCGAATGTCATACAAACATAAACTTGATTATGTTGTTACCTAATCACTTCTTTTTTTTACTTTTTCTAGACCCTAGGAGAGATAAGTTTTGTGGTCCAAAAAATCTAACCCTGGATTTTGATAAATGTCGATGTTTCATGGACCCTTGAAATTAAAAAATGTGTTTTCTTGATGCTGTCTGTTTCTAGGTCTAAAGCCAGAACCATGTTATGGATCAGGCTACAACTTGGTATCTCCCTAAGGTTTTCATAAGGTTCCACCAAGGAGTTTTTTGAAATTAGATATCTAACCCTAAAATTAAGGGTAGTTTACTGAAGGGCAAAAAAGAAAACAAATCGATTTTCTTAAATTCCGACCAAACCATTTTGATTAAATTGTTTGAATCTAGGCCTTGTTTAACACTACAAACAAATGCACATCTCGTTTTCCCATAAAAATTACTTATTACATAAGCAGAAATCTCCAATTTGATCATCTCTGTAACTATTTGAGACACAAATTGCTTATTATAGTTATGTACAAATTGATACATAAAAATAAATATAGTTTATTTGAATACAGGAAAATCACAATACAGAAAACATCTTCAAATGTAATTTAATCTACCACTTCAACAGTAAACATCTTAATCTTGTTTTCAACAGTCTCTAAGCAACGCAAAACAAATTGACGTTGACTCTTCTGCTAGAACGTGTGGTCTTTAGGGGACTGTACTTAATTTCTAGAAGGATCTTCTGAAGAAGTTACTCTCTTCTCCTCGAACAAAGTCCTCAATGTTCCACATCTATCATCAGGAACCTCTAGTGTGTAGAGTCGTTGTATGAGTCTCAGAATTACACCTTTCCTGCGAGCCTTGTTATACTATTGGATCCAGGAAACAGCTCCACAATTTTTCCCAGAGGCCATTCCATCCTTTTGGAACCGTCTGAATCCAACTAAGACTATATCACCAATCTTGAATAAAGTAGTGGACTTGTGGCTCCGTTTACTAAGCGCCAAAAGTCCCAGATACTCTTGCTGAACTCTCTTCTTTAATTCACTTCTTAGATTTAGCAGATGACGGCTTTGTCAGTTCAGACTTTTAGCATCCAAGCCATCACATTCTGGAACTCCCATTTCCTTTATTCCTTGTAGAAAGCAAGCCGGGATGAGAGGACTTAAATCGTCAAAATCTTCTGCCAGCTATGTCAGTGATCTAGAGTTAATGGAAACTTCTATACTGCAGAGAAGAGTAAGCATCTCTTGGAAAGTTAGACAAGCCTTGCCTAAAACCCGCTTCAGAAGTTGTTTTATTACTCTTATTAACCTTTCCCAGAAGCCTCCCCACCATGGAGCACTAGGGGGGTTAAATTTTCAAGTGATACGTTCAATCGAGCTATGTTTAGAAATCTTTTCACAATCAAGTGTTTGAAAAGCGTTATTGGCACCGGTGAAGTTGGTGCCACTTTCAAAATAAATAACAGAAGGACACCCTCTTCAAGCTACAAAACACTGGAAAACTTCGGTGGAAAGAGAAGTAATCAAATCCAGAGGTACTGCGTGGTAGACAGCACAAGTGAAAACTACAATCCATGCTTTACACTCATCTCTCAGAAACAGAGGACCCGCCAAGTCAACCTCTATTACTTCAAACACCGATGTCTCTCATATGCGGTTAAGGGGTAAAGAAGTTGGAGCCACCTCCGCATGTTTTCCCTCATGCCTCCGGCATCTGACAAAATGACTTATAACTTTTCTCACAGTTCTCCTCCCACCAATAATCCAAAAACGTCGTCTTAGGTGATTAAGAAGAAGTTGCACTCCGATTTTATTTTGTTTCACATGCTCTTCCATGATGAGAAGGGAAACAATAACGTGGTGCGCTGGGAAAATCATTGGCATTCTGAACAGCTCTAAGTCTTCTCTAAGGAATAGTCTTGTTTTAAATCTGAGGACACCGTCTTCCTTCTCTAGCTCACTAGCTTCTAGATTTTCTTGTGAAATCTTCTCTCGTCCTAGACAATTATTCCATAAACGAAGAATCCATGCAATTAGAGAACTATTCTTCGATAACTGGAAAAATATCTTGCATACCACGGTGAAGCTTCGTCGACTATAGTAAGAGAATTCACTGGAGTTTTCTTCATCTCCTCAGATGTCTTTTTCGTCATACACAGGTCCTGCTCGAGGCCAACAGTTTGGTGATTCGTGTAACCAGGCAGGGCCCTCCTACCATCGGGAATCTACCAGCTGAGAAACAGAACATCCACGTGATGGCAAATCAGCTTGGTTCATTGAACTGGAATATGTCTCTAACGACTGGGATCGGTCAAGTTCCTGATTTAATTCACCTGATTTCTTACAAAAATAGACCAGTTATCATGCCTACAAATCCAGGCCAACACTGTAGAAAAATCCGACCATACTAAACATCAAGAACATTCAAACAAGTAGATTCCAGCACATCTTTTAGCATCCTCGCACCAATTGTAGCTGCTAGCAATTCTAATATAGGGATAGTTATTTCTTTGATGGGGGCTACGCGCGATCTTGCTTCACATAACTGCACACTTGTTTGATGATCTCTGGATTCACATCTAACGAAAACAACCGCTGCAAAAGCATGTTGACATGAATTTGTACACGATCACTTCTTCCCAACCACCGAGATATCTTGATTTCCACCAGTAGAAACGGATCCTTTACCCAGGTGAGAAACTCAGCTTTGGATTTTTCATCTACCACTGTATCCCATCCAATGCGAGTCTTCCATGTCCTCTGAATCAACACTTCCCCTGGATCAAAAAGTCTTTGCGCAAGAGACAACATTTTCCTTTTTTTAACTTATCCTACATTACACCTATTCAACCAGTTCACATTCAGAAGCAACGTATCATCTTGCCGATCCCACAACATTCCTAAGACAGAAGAGAAAGGTGTTGATTTTCCCTCATCTTACGTGAATTGCCATCCTCTCAAATAAAATCTGCCTTTAGATAATACCTCACTAGACTGCTGGATAAACTGATATACTTCTAATTCACCGTCAATGCTCGTGACAACGTTGTTTGCATAAAAACTCTGTAGAAGTATCTTAATAGAAGCATCCCTTGAGTGCTTTGAGTCTTGACATATTAGACTGTTGTATCTTCTACTACAGAAATCACATTTTAACTTAGTTATGCACATTTTTGAAATGTGGCTTGTCTTCAAACAAAGAAAAATGATTTCTTATCCTTCAAAAGGGTGGTTCTATCCCTTAAAGTAATCTTTTTTGCTAAGAAGAAGCTGTCACTAACATGAAACCTATCAAATATATACTGCACATGCTACCAGAGGACTACACTCCACAAGAGCAGCTGCTCAAGGTAATGTATCTTCATTGTAACTTCAGAATCTTTCTTCCTACCTTTTGACTTATCAGGGTTAGCAGTGATGGTAACTTTAGGTGGAGGGTGACCTGGTGGTCTAGGGGTAAGGTGTCCCACTTCTGTGCTGGCGTACGGGGTTCAATCCTCGGTCCCGGCACAGATTTATCTAATTACCAAACCCTTCACCTCTGAAAAACGTGTATTAATCACAACTATTGAATGTGTGTAATGCCAGGCCTCCACCGTGGTTCGGATTCCACGTTAAACTGTAGGTCCTCCATTTCATCTCACAATCACCTTACCATTACACATTAGCGTAAGTGCGTACAACCCGAACGGGTAGTAAGACGCGGTGCTAATAATAAGAATAATAATAACTTTTGGTGGAGTTTTGACAGCAAGCTTGATCCTCTCCTCCCCTTCTACTTCATATTCCAGGAACTTCATCAAACTCTGAAGACCTCAGGCTCCTTTTCCTTTCCTCTACCACTTCTCTGCCATAAAACATCTTTACCAAAGCGTGATTTAAGTTTCTGTAAGGCTTTAAGATAGTGGCCAGGAAATAGTCGACAATATCACGGGCTTTGGAATTGGGTAAATATGCTTGGATAAAATATTCATATTTGTCTGCCTTATCTAACTCCTGATCCTCGTCAATCTTCTGAAACTGGTTCCAAAAACCCAACCAATATCACTGCGATATACACTACGTTTCCTATTCAAACTGTTAATATCACTCATTTTTCCGACTGAGTCCTGTCACCGTCGCCAGATGCTATGTACAAATTGACACGGAAAAATGAATATAGTTTATTTGAATACAGGAAAATCACATTACAGAGAACATTAAATCTCAAATCTTCAAATATAATACAATCCACCACTTCAACAGTAAACATCTTAATCTTGTTTTTAAAAGTCTCGAAGGAACGCAAAACAAATGTTTTACCATGCCAACTTGAGTTCTGTTTCTAACAATTGTAAAGTTGTAGTACTATTAAAAATTAAATATTGTATTTGATATATATGTTTGTAAAATCAATAGTTTCTAAGCTGTAAGCAAATATATATTTTATGTACGGTAGCTTTTTCAAAACATAAATTTATCATAATGTTCTTTCGTGAACAAAGATGTTTCTCTTTTCTTAATTTTTTATAACCGTGTATATAATTTTATCTATGCTCTTTAATGGAGTGTTTCTTCAGAAATGTAAATATAATTTCTCAAATTTGATGAATCTTTAGTAAATGTCTCTATTTCAAGACAAAAAGAGAGTGTCTGTGCGGAGCACCGTACCATTTATATTTAGAACATATTCTTGGTATTAGATTACATATTAAATGTTATTTCCTTAACTAAAATTAATTATTAGCTTATTTAATTTAAATAACTATTTTCTAAAACACTAAAAAACCGCCTATGTTTGCCTAATGGCCAGCCTGGGTTGACGCAACCAGCGAACCACAATGTAATAAATATTCTATGATACAGTTCAATCCGTGAATGCCCGAGGAGTGGGCACGGAATATGAATTGATGATTGGGGAACAGATCAAGCTAATTAATCCACCGAACGAGGCACCACAATATAAGTCACTCATCCACCTTACTTGCACATAAAATAATAATATTGGGAAAACAGAATAATGGCAGGGATGCATACTTGAAAGGCTTGGTAACAAGAACCGGGAAAGCAGTTTCTCATAACGAAGGAAAGCATTCCAGGAGAACGGTAGATTTAAGGATGCGTAGGAGTAAGACAGTGGCTTTCTCAGGTAAATGATTGATGAGTATCAGACATATTCTCAAATTGAACAGAAGGAAGATACCTCTAGCTTGTAATACTGAAATGTTCAACTGATCCCGATCACGAACCACCATGAGGAATATAGTTAGTTAAAGTCAATGCCTCCTCTACTATTACTAGAAACACCTGAAAGAAGTCACGAGACGCCGAAGGCTGCAAACTACCATCGTATCTAATGGTCCCGGAGGGCAAGTGCCCTAAGGTATCAATGCTGTACGTCTGCTCCCAATTGTGTGATCTCCCACACAAAGCTTTCAGTAACTACTGAGGTGTGATAATAGCTACTCGAGTGGAAGGTGAGAGAGATCGTTGCGACCCTGGTGAACTGGGAGAAAAATAGGTGAATCCTGGGAGTGTGCCAACAGGATATAGTACTGAAACCAAATAAAATATTGGGGAGATCGCATGCCATGTGGCAGATATAGGTGTTACAGAAGGCCGTGAAGAGAGTGACCTGCTCCTTATCATTGAAATAGTTTTTCAAGGGCAAATCCCCCCATTCATATGAGCTCCGAAGTAATAAGTATACTTCACGTTCGGACAATCTGATGGCAATTACAAGTTGGTCGTACAATGTCCATATTTACACTTGAACCCGGACAAATGCGTCATAAGTTCGGGGGAAGTGTCCAGACAGAATGAATTAATATGGGTCTGTGGTACAGCTCAGCCGTTACTTTTAAAACAACTCAGTTGGATCTCAACCAACCATTGTCACGATGAAAAGAGTAAACAGGATTTCTGTACCATCGTTTTACTCTATTCCTAGATCCACCACCTGTAGAATTTAATAACCTCACTCGAACATTTGGCGATATTCTCCTCCAATGTCTCAAGAGTGAGCTTCGCTACGAGACCATTTATAGATCCCGCTTCTCGGAGGGAATAGTGTAAAACTGTACCTTGGGACATAAGAGTCCAGAGACACTTACAGGGCTTCAAGGGCACGAGTCTCTCGAGTAGCAACTGCTGTAACTGCGCTGTGGATAGGTGAGCTTGATGTGGCCAAGGAAGAGGAGCGTAGATACCTGAGGACGCAGAGAAGATTACACCCCCCTCCGAGTGGTTATAGTGTAACATTTTATGCATTGAGCCATAACAACATAACCCCCTCAATATTATCTCTTCCTGTCTAACCCGACTCTCCTTTCCCTCGGTCATAGCTCAGAGCCAGTGATTAAATCTTGGCTAACACCACCCCACACCACACCCCCATCCACCCGATATAAATGTGTGGATACGCCTGCCCCTGGAACGAGAGGTTGTTGTAGGAATAGAAGACGTATTTAGCCTACGCGTAAAGGAAATGGATGTAGAGACTCGATAAACAACATTGACGGGAGCCCTGGAGATACACGTGCCACTAACGGGGGGTGAAAGGGGCACCTAACCGAGTAAAGGAAGGCTTAGCGGCAGTGATCACGTAACGCCCTAGCAGTGATTTAATGTTTTAATATAGGACCTAGTGCCACTGAGGTACTTTTATGCTACAAATGTTTAATTAAATGAATTAAAATATGCCTATATTCTTTAACGTAAAGATTTATCCGGAAACGTTAGATATGTATGTTTAAAAAATATATATAAATGTTGGTCAATTTAACGTATCCCAAAGGGTGAAATGTAAAAATCTCTGAAATTTTGAAAGGTATTTCTTGCCTCTCCGGCTGTTGGGAGGATTCGACCCTCCCCACCCCCATCCCCACCCACACTCCACACGCCTCCACACCCTCCCCAAATCCCCTAAATTTATCATTCACCAAAAGCTAGGACATTAATTATCTTAGGACCACAGCCCTGATTAGAGGATCACAAGCACCGAAGGAAAGGAGGCTGAGTTTCCCCCTCGAGGGAATGTCCTCCTTAGTAGAAGCCTTAGTCACGAGGGATTGAGAACGAATAATCTTATTTTGACCAGGCTCCTCCGTATACCTCAAGAGGATCATAGTCTTTTTTGCCAACGAGGAAGAAGAGATCCGAGACTAACCAAGACGTCTGACGCTGTAATCTCTGTGGAGAAGAGGAAATACCTAGGTTTTGGTGAATAACAACTTCAGGGTCCACTTCTTTGATACATTTCTCTTACTCAACCACAACATACAACCCCTATATAAAGCCCAAGATGATCAAAGAGATCATCTACAAAAGAGATACAAAATATCAGCTCATTATATCCAAGGGGCAAGAGATATAAGTAGTTAGGGTGATGACCTGGCCCACTCGATATAGTATTGTGATTTTCCCCTCCTACTGCCCCCCTCCTGCCCCCTCCCCCTCACCCTACACCCCCCATCCCCTGACCTGGCTTCCCCCACCCCCTGACCTACTTTCTTCTGATTGGCTGTTATTTTCCCCCACCCTCTGACCTACTTTCCTCTGATTGGCTGATCCCCCCTCCCCTCCATCCGTCCAACCACGTACATGTTGGTGAATAATTATCGTTAATTAGGAGTGTCACGGCGGACGTGTTGGTTCTTGCTTAATTGGTAAATAATTATTGTTAATTAGGAGTGTCACGGTGGCCTTGTTGGTTGGAGTTGGGCGTTCCTCGCGCCATGGCTGGAGACCCTTCTCTATCAAAGGTAGGATGGGGGGGGGGTGTCGGAGTTTTTATTCATGCTGTCGTGTTGCTGCGACCCTTCTCTATCGAGCTTCAGTCGTGTAATGCCAACTTTCTCCTTCACTCCGCTGTTGGTTTTACTCCCCCTCCAGCCCCTCCCCCCTATACCCCCCTAGAGGCTGCAAAAAACCAGTTGATTCTTGCTTAGAGACGAGTTGAGACAAGAATAGCAGGTGTGTGTGCAACCCTTTCCCACAGCTTTCACTTCCCCCCCTCCTGGCACCAGGTTGGCGGGCAGACAATGCGGGTGTAGACAAGAATAGATATTGAGGTCATCGAGGCGTCAGGTTGCCGGGCAGATGAGTCAGGACAAGAATATATCGTGAGCTCAGGTGTGTGTTCAACCCTTTCCCCCTCAGCTTTCACTTCCGGAATTCACCCCACAGAGCTGAAATTCTGATAATTGCCACATCCCGCAAATAGGGGACACATGAATCACTGTCAGCCCCACAGAGCCTGTCATGAACAAAGGGAGTCGCTGCCCTCGTCATAAAAAACTTCCCAACGTGCTATTGCCTTTCTTCCTTGAAGGCCGTTACAAACTAGGGGAAAAAAATGTTTTTACAAACCTGGCTCTACAATTTAGAAAACGCGTATTAATTAACTAAGGGTACCTGGCGGTCTAGGGTAAGGTGTCGGACTTCTATGCTGCAGCGGGTTCAATCCTCGGTACCGGCAAAGATTTATCTGATTGCCAAACCCTTCCTTCACCTCTGGCAAGACATCTTGTGAATGTGGGAATGCCAGGCCACCACCGTGGTTCGGATTCCACGTATAACTGTAGGTCCTTCATTTCATCTCACTATCACCCTACCATTACACATTAGCGTAAGTGCGTATAACCGAACGGGTAGTAAGACCGGTGCTAATAAAATAATAAATAATAAAAAATAATAATAATAATAATAATAATAATAATAATAATCAATAATTAACTTAATTTTGTTTGAAATCGATGAAAGTATGGGTAACTGTTGTGTGTTTATTGAATGCAAAATAAAAGCGGTTCGGAGTTTATTTCACGTCTATTAATTAATTTAGTTTAATAACTCGTAGGTCTATTCATACGTCAAGTCTGCAACTTTCACAATAGTAGCGTGTTATCAATTTTAGAAGCAAAATATTTTGCTTTGTTTTAAAGACCCATCTATACAAGCTAGTGGCTCGGAGTTGTCTCCACGAAAATACGGGTTAACTTCCTCTAAATCAGCCTTCCCAAGATGAAAACAAACCTATCTTAATTTTGTTTTGAAATCACCGAAAATAAATTTTCCCCCCACAGACATCGAGCCCGGGACCTTATGAAACGCCATTTTAACGGTGTATTTCTTGCAAGTACAAAATATTTTATTTTTAGTTGAACAAAAAGGTGTTCATCAATCGACCAATGTTCGAATCTCGGACGTGCGAACCGGGGGTATTGTTTTCACGCAAATGCGGGTTAACTTCCTCTAAATCAACCTTCCCAAGTTGAAAGAAAAACACCTATATTAGTTATAAAACTAAACTAAGCATATCTCCTAGGAAAACTAAAAGTGTTCACGCCTAATAGAAAAAAAATACCTCATTAAGGATGAAAACAAAAATAAATATTATACAAAATGCTTTCAATAATTAAAAAAACACTAAAACTTACTAAGCATATGCCTCCTACTTAACTATTCATTTTATCAAAGCCATAAATGCCAAAGAGTTCCAAAACATTTTTTTTTGTCAATATCTACATCGGTATTTGAAACACACTGATACCAACAGGATAAGGTTGTTGTACCACTCTTTGCTCATTGGCCTTCAAAGTAATTATAATTCTTTCAAAGGCTGTAGATTTTTTTTGGATATGTCTATCATGAATCCGTCATTTTGGTCTCAGTACATACTTCCGAGTACACACTGAATATTACTTCATGCAACTCCCAAATAGACGCACGACAATCAAATGTATTTTTTAAGCATTCCAAAACTCATTGTCAATTCGTTCTCGTCCGCCCTAACCAGACACAAAGGGATAAATGAAGGACGGTTTATGGCCGTCGTAAACAATAAGATTCGCCAAGTGGAGTGCCCCGCTGTTCAATACAGGGTGTTTGGAAAATAAGTAAATATATGAGTTTGAGAGACTATAATAATAATAATAATAATAATAATAATTAACACCGCCTCTTACTACCCGTTCGGGTTATACGCTTTAAGTACTAATTACATTAAAGGATTTAGGAATTAGAGGAAGTGAACCCGCATTTGTGTGGAGCGAGAGTGGAAAACCACCCCCAGTTCACCCGACTGAGATTCGAGGGCAATGAAGAATAATTATTGAAAAACATTTATAGCTTGAATTAAAAAATAATAGAAGGGCTAGAGGAAATATTGACACAAGACTCAATATCTCACGTAAACTTTTGGAATAGTTTGAGCCCAACCAATATATAAAAAATTTCTCACACCAAAATCTTGTATCCGCGTAGTAAGGAGGTTATTAAAATAAATTAAATATTTAGTATTACATCAGGAGAGACGCGTTGTTACATTATTGTGGCCCCAATCCACTTTGAGGATGAGGAGGAGAAATACAACTATCCATAACAATTTTAAATTTGTATTATAAACTCCGTAATGCCACTTAAAAAGTTAAAAAAATAAACAGTATAATAAATGCTCATTAGAAACTTGAACACTAAACAGGTGGATGACCTGGTGGTATAGGGGTACGGTGTCAGACTTCTATGCTGGTGGCCGGGGTTCGATCCTTGGTCCCGGCACAGATTTATCTGATTTCCAAACCCTTCCTACACCTCTGACAAGACATCTTGTGAATGTGTGGAATGCCAGGTCGCCACCGTGGTTCGGATTCCACGTTAAACTGTAGGTCCTTCATTTCATCTCACAATCACCGTAACATTACACATTAGCGTAAGTGCGTATAACCCGAACGGGTAGTAAGACGCGCTGCTAATAATAATAATAATAATATTAATAATAATAATAATAATAATAATAATAACACTAAACAGGACTTTTGCAATGAAACACATCTATCGGAGACAGAGTTGGACACAAATATTAATCTCAAAGGAATGTATGACTATGTTTGATAATGAAAATAGATTTGGTGCTAGTAAGCGCTTACACCCCCTTTATTTTGTGACAGAGGCAGTTTCCAGTTGAACTGGAGTTATCGATTTGTATCAAAAAGTCTCTAGGTCAAACCTTGGCTAGGAATGGTATTTATTTGCCCAAACCCTATTTTAGAAATTATTATTGTGTCTTTGTCTGGGTTGCACAGCTATTGACGGAACAGAGCAGCCACATCCATCCGAGTCACGGGGTAGAAGCCGAGTGACAAAATAAGTCTCTGCGCATGCGCCGAGCCCCTTATTGTATTTAGATCGGCAAACCCAGAACACATTTTCTTAGTCATCACCCAGTATAAAGAGCGCCGTTATAAAGTCAAATTTGAATGTTGCACCTGAGGCTAGGTGACCATAATTTGTGTTAAGTGTCGCGGGTTGTCTATCCGCTCATTATGCAGGCTTCAGAAACAACCCCGAGCCATTGGGGGAGTCCCTGGTTCAATTCCAGGGCATAAGCGAAAATACTGGTTTAGTTTTTAAAATAACTGCCCTGACTGGTATTTTGTACATGTTCCTGGGTTCATTTCTCATTCAGACAGAAAATTTTAATTGTTGATTTACAATATGATCGATCAAATATTCAAGCAACACTACGTTAGCGTGTCTGTATAGTAAACTCATGGTCCCGGGTTCATTTCCTGTACAATGGCAGCGTCACTTTAGACATTTATTAAATTCACGTTTCAGCAAGGTCTGTACACTTTCATTTATGATGTGTGTATGGGTTGTAAACAAATCCGTTGGAATATTACCCAATTTAGAGAGAGAGAGACAAAACCTTAAAAGTACAAATAAACGGAAAAGATCACAAGTTATGGCTGTTCCTTTGTTCAGACTAGAAAAAAAATTGTCACACAGCACAGTTTGAAAAATGCGGCAATTGCGGACAAATACATTCGTTTCCCAAACTGTCTATTGACTGAACAGTGTAGCTCTCTCCCTCTTGTTTGTTTTCTTCGCTCTCAAGGGCCGTTTATAACCTAGAGAGAAACTAGCCTGAATGTCTTACAGCCATTATTAACGGTCTAACTTGACAGCCTGGAAAAAAATGTTCAATTCCCTCTCCACCGCATAAACGAAAATAATGGTTTAGTCTTTAAAATAACTGCCCAATAAAGGGTTCAAATATTCAAGCAGAACTTTAGTGTCTGTATAGTAAACGCCTGGTCCAGGGTTCATTTCCTGTACAAAGGCAGAACATTATAAGCGTCACTTTAAATTCATGGCACGTCTTGTGGAACAAAACCCCCAACCGCTTCGTGTGTATATAGGTTTTCTATTCTCCCTCCTTGAACTTCCTCAAGATCAGTATTTATTATGTCAACAAAATATAGCCTCTAACATTAAACGATATTTAAAGTTGTATTTAATATTACTCAGGAATTTATGGGGGGGAGGGGGGTGAACGGGGATAAACGCATGGTCCAGGGTTCATTTCCTGTACAAAGTCAGAAAATTATAAGCGTCACTTTAAACATTTATTAAATTCACGGCGCATGTAGTGGAACAAAACCCCCAATCACTTCGCGTGTATATAGGTTTTCTATTCTCCCTCCATCTTTCACTCTAGACAGTTCCACTGATATACCATTTTTCAATGGAATCCGCTCTCCCCCCTCAAAACATCATGACAGTGAGCTAATATAGGGTTTCCACCCCCTTGACGCATGTAAGACCGATTTCATTTAGGGTTAAAAACTCCCGCTAAGGTTTGTTGCAAGATCTAAATTTCCACCATGACAGAATTGACCTCAGCTGAACTCATGAAGAGAGAGTTTTACCCTTTTAAGAGCCAATCTCTAGCACTCTTTACTAAGGAAGAATGGCACCCAGCTGATTTAAAAGGTGTGTACTCTCAGGAATCTAACAATCCAGAAAATCGGAATCTTGCACGGGCGAGTCAATATTAGATGAAAGGGGGATTTTGGTTCATATATATAGGGATGAGTTTTCAAGCAACCCCCACTGTCTTCTTCTTCTTCGTCAGTGAAAATAATAAGTTTTACTGAGCAGCTGCTTAATCAAGGCGATGGAAAACTCAGCATCAACATCATCAACACAAGGTATTTCAATTCTCTTCTGTTACATAGCTTAAAAAGTGTTTGATTTTTAATTTTAAATTGACTGTTTATTTGCTATGGCTAAATTTGTGTCTGCTCTAAATGAGAAGGTAGATAATAGAGAAAACTATCTGTCTCTTGGCTAAACTTTATGTAATTCGCAGCCGTAATAAAACTTCTCCCTAACCTTTGTTGACATGTTTTGAAATAAAACTATCACTGTTACATAGCTTGAAAAGGGTTTGATTTTTAATTTTAAATTGTATGTGTATTTGCAAGGGCTATATTTGTGACTTCTAAAAGCTAGCATTTGTTTAATCTATTAATAATCCATGTTTGAGTCAAAATTTTGGGTCTAAGCGGCTATCGGACATTATAGGGCCGATTCAGCTATTTAATTTTAAGTTGTCTGTTTATCATATTCATTTAATTTTCTATTATTTCTTAGTGAATTTATTAAATAAACGAATTTAAAGTCCCTGCGGCCTTACAAAATCCAAATTTGAGACACTTATACATTAAAAATAAAATCCTTCTAAGATATAGTCTGAAGTAGAAAACTATTAGCCCCATATATTTTCACGTTTACAATACTTTCTCTTTAGCTTAAGACCTCTAGGTTTGACCATTGGCATGGTGTGAGCTATGTGCTAGCGCCTCTATGGAACAAATTTCCTATAGATCATCTTTATAAATAACCATAATAGTAACTTATCATAGACATATTTATATTCCTTGCTGGCGTCAACAGAAAAAAAATTAGCGTTCTTATAGATATTGATAATATTTATCAAATGTCTCCCCCTCCCTATAGTAAATAAAGTCTTGATTATTTATGACAGATCACGGCTACACGACGGAGGATTTGGTCCACTCTTCAAGGGACAACTCAGAGAGTATCCTTCTTTTCGGACCCCTTACCTCTGCATGGGAGTCACGCCTGAATAGCAGCGGGCCCGCTCAACAACGCGCATTTACCCCTAATAACCCCCCAGCCCGCCACCCAACACAATAAGGCAGCCATGGCGGTATCCGTAAGCCGGCGCAAGCAAGCTATTAGACCCTCCATAAAACACACCGACCCATTCCTACCATAAGGAACCAACCCATCAGACCCGTGTGTGTTGTCAGGCCACAGCCAAGGGGGGTGCTTCCGTAGTGCTTATAATAATTAACGACCCTAAGCCATAGTTTTTTTTTAATGTGTGTCGCGTCCCACCCCCTTCAAGATAAAGCATTTAGGGTTATATGTGGCTAAAATACGAACTTCTTGTTTAATTTCTTGCCTGCACTTTAAATATATATTCATGAAGGATACTTTTTTCTCTATCAGGAGTCTCTGGTTTGTTGAAAAAAAACTATTATGTGTACCTAAAATACGCGCGTTATTAGTGTCTGTATTTATATTAGCTGTCTGCTATAGATTTACACGAATAAACTTTATCATTCGTTAATGAATAAACATGTTATAAGTTATTTAAATTTAAATGATACAGTACACCGCAAAGTAAAACCTAACTTAATTGCTTAGAGAGATCCTGGTGGAGCGCTGATGGACTAACGATGGTGCAACAGGCAGCCGATTTAGCCCTGAGTAGGGAAAGTTTGAGGCTGGCGGATAACCTCGTGGAGGCTATGGTCGTCTATCTGGCCGACGTTGTCCACCGGCAGCGTTCAAGGGAACAGCTACCTCCAGGCACTGATGTTCCCCGCTCTACCCAAATCCCAGAGGCACCCCTGAACAGGTACGACATGGACACTCAGGACAGGGAAGCGCTTCCTCCCCAACATCCTCCAGCTTCTCCAGACGGCTCCCTGCAGGACATGCATAACTTAAGGGGCCCTCCAGACGCCTGGCCGCCGGCGTTTCAGGCCCTGCGGTCTCCAGTACTTCGGGCCCCCTAAAACTATTTCACACGCGCAACCTTCAGGGGTACGGACCGGCCGCATTGCCAAGAGTAGCGCAAGACGACCTATACGAACCACGATTTCAAGATCCTCAACAAACAACAACAATAGTATTCCTACAATAAATCTTGCATCCCCCTCGCCAATATTAATTACAAACTCTCCAGCTGAAGATAGTGATTCCGATATCGATATAGACGATGTGATGAGAAAGCTGCTGCCACGTTATTCGACCCTTGATATATAATAAGTAAAACAGAACGCCATGAAATTTATTTTAATCCTTCATTTTATATTAATTACAAATATAATAAATATATTGTATCAATTTTTTTTCGAACATTAAATTTCTCGTCGCGTAAAAGTAAATATATTATTATATCAACATATTTTTTGCCGTCATTAAATTGATTGTCAGTGTTTAAGTAACTAATTTGTTTTGTGTAAATGTTATATACCATGCCAGTGTTTATAGTTTCATATTTAAAACGTAACTACGTATTAATTTAAAATCATTTCAAAATCCTCATAAGCGTGATATTTTTTGTAAAACTTAAATATTTTTAGTTTGTAAAAGTTAAATATTCTTTTGCGGCCATTAAATTTATGTTTTTTTTAAGATGTATAGTTTAATATTTAAACTTAACAACCTATTAATTTAAAATCATTTCAAGATCCTCATAAGCGGATTACTTGTGGTTTTGTTGTAAAAGTAAATCTAATATTATAATATTTTTGTGAACTTTAAATTTCTTGTCGCGTAAAAGTAAATATATTATTATATCAACATAATTTTGACGTCATTAAATTGATTGTCAGTGTTTAAGTAACTAATTTGTTTTGTGTAAATGTTATATACCATGCCAGTGTGTATAGTTTCATATTTAAAACGTAACCACATTTTAATTTAAAATCATTTCAAAATTTTCATAAGTGTGATTTTTTTTTTGTAAAACTTAAATATTTTTAGTTTGTAAAAGTTAAATATTTTTTGTCGACATTAAATTTATGTTTGTTTAAGATGTATAGTTTAATATGTAAATTTAACAACCTATTAATTTAAAATAATTTCAAGATCCTCATAAGCAAAGTGTTTTGGGAATAAATATTATAAAACTGTTATGCTTGTGTTTTAACGTCTACACCCACACCTCCCTCCTATCCGACATATAGCTTATAAGCTCAGGCTCAAACAATATAGCATATGCCCTCAGGATTTAAAAAAATATGACGCTCATATTATCATACAGAAAATTGGGCAGTTTACAGGCTCTTTGGGTGGCAACAATACTGCCGCCTCCTTCAGATCTTTGATTCTCCAATCAACTTATTTTATTGACGATCGGCAATTGATTAATTTTAAACATTCATAACAAGCAGTAATAGGTCTTTTGACAAAGACATCTACCAGCTAGAAAATGAGTAGGAGTCAATTTTTTTTGTTAGTTTTTTTATTGACAACCGCAATTGGTTAATTTAAAACATTCACAACAAGCAGCAATATTATTTAGGTGTTTTGACCAATACATATAAAAGGCATCTACCATCTAGAAAATGAGTAGGAGTCACCTCCAAAATAATTCAAGACACGTTGAGAGGCACTAGAGTGTATATTGATAATGTTTCCACAGTTTTTACCTGGCAATCTTACTCTTCCAACAAACTCAAGCACAATAACATTAGGTTCGGGCTCTTCCGATAGCACAACTTTATAACTTTTGTTTTTCTCAAGTTCGTTTAAGCACTTGACACGATTGTATTCCTCTTTCTCGATCAGGTCTAACGCACTGCATAATACCTTCTCGTCCCAACAGGTATCCTGGTGAGCAGCATTTGGAGGTGTTTGCTGACGAATAAGATTGGAAAGCTTTGCGTAGGATCCGTGGCATTTAAACGGCATAATGTCAATTGGAGATGCAGCAAAAGAAATAAACACTCACAAACTCTAACGTTTTTTTTTTCAAAATGTCACCGCTAGCTCCGATTACAGCAGCAGAGTACGTCTAGTTTATTAATTCACTTTGTCCTCCGAGATATATCATACAGCGTGCTTTAGATTTAAAGCGCTTACAATCCAAATAATATATTGACTTTGGAAGGAAAACGTTACCGAAACTGCCCAGACTGAGTATGTAGTCGGCGGGCGTTTCACCTATAATTTCTGTAAATTGTTAAATTCTCGAGATTTACAGGTTCTTCGGACTTTACCTCCGGTGATGGCGGGCACGTAGGTGACTGGTAGGCAGACGACTCTGACTGTGGATACGCCAGTGAATCTGACGCAGGTGACTCTACTGACCGGTAGACAGACGACTCTGGTGGCGGGTTCTCTGAGGCTGGGTACGCCTGTGACTCTGGCGCGGTGTTTACCTGTGTCTGGGGGGCGGCGACGGCGGCGTCTTGTGGTGCAGCGGTCGGAAGGGTGGCGGTGGTGGTCGTGGCAACACAGCTACCACGTTCCCCTTGCGGAAGTTGTAAACGGCGCACGTCATATCACACATGTATGTCGCTTCGATTCATCTCATAGGGTAGTACTTCCATCGCTCTTATCGTGTGACAGGTCGAGTCGCAAAACTCGATATAGCCTCGCTCCTCTATTTGTAAATTACCTGTCTATCACTCACCGCCACACCGTGAACATTCTCCCCGTCATATAGGCACACCCCTCAATCGTATGACCAACAAACATTAAATTAATATAGCCTGTTCCAAGCATGGTGAACGTTCCGTACTAACCGCACCCCGCCCATTTGTAACTGCACCGCCGCTTAAACGCGTTCAAAGTTCACAATGGTAGGTGAACCGGGTTTTACTCCGGCGCAGGTAAATACCAGTTTTTCTTTATTAAACTCACACACGTCTTCATCTGTAAGAGTACCAAACCGGCAGGGTAGAAATACACAAACTCCCCCTCTAGATAGGCTATTAGACGTCTCCCGAACTTTGTATTGACGCTTTTAGTTTATCCACCGAGTACTTTTGATCTACGGCTAGATCACACAATTTGACGGTCCGTACTGGCGTCGACAATATTTACCAGCTGCTGTAACTTGTCCATCTTACCTGGCTCTAGACAACTAAGTGGAGGCCCCTCTTTATACCCTCCCTCCCTCGTTCGACGTCACATGATATATTCTTGTCCTGATTGTCTGCCCGCCAACCTGACGCCCCGATGACCTAAATATATATTCTTGTCTCAACTCACCTTGTCGAGCCAGGGAAAAAAACCGTTGCCCTGGGGCAATTAATATTCTTGTCTCAACTTGTCTTGACGACCCGCCAACCTGGCGCCAGGGTTGTGACATAACACGCAATGGAAAAAACCCCAAGGTTGTCCTGTTCATGACGGATACACACATCCGTGCGTTGTGAAAGACGATACCAAACAAATAATTTTAGTAGACTTTTGTACTGGGATAGCGGCCCCTAACCGAGGATTCGGTGGCCCCTGATTCTGCATATGCCAGCTAGAGTTGCGACATAACACACGTATATTCTTGTCCTGACTTGTCTGCCACCAACCTGGTGCCAGGAGGGGAAACTGTTTGAACACACCTGCTATTCTTGTCTCAACTCGTCTCTAAGCAAGAATCAACTGGTTTTTTGCAGCCTGTAGGGGGGGAGGGGCTGAATGGGGGAGGGGGGCGGGAAGGGGGAGGGGGGAAAACCAACAGCGGAGTGAAGGAGAAAGTTGGCATTACACGACTGAAGCTCGATAGAGAAGGGTCACAGCAACACGACAGCTACGAATAAAAACTCCGACACCCCCCCCCATCCTACCTTTGATAGAGAAGGGTCTCCAGCCATGGCGCGAGGAACGCCCAACTCCAACCAACAAGGCCACCGTGACACTCCTAATTAACAATAATTATTTACCAATTAAGCAAGAACCAACACGTCCGCCGTGACACTCCTAATTAACTATAATTATTCACCAACATGTACGTGGTTGGACGGATGGAGGGGAGGGGGTATCAGCCAATCAGAGGAAAGTAGGTCAGGGGGTGGAGGAAAAATAACAGCCAATCAGAGGAAAGTAGTTCAGGGGAAGCCAGGTCAGGGGTTGGGGTGGTGTAGGGGAGAGGGCAGGCAGGAGGGGAAAGGAGGAGGGGAAAATCACAATACTATCTCGAGTGGGCCAGGTCATCACCCTAACTACTGATATATTAGTGAAGGCTTTGATTATAGTCGAATTAATATTAACAACAGACCAGGAAACACTGACGTTAGTAAGTAAGCCGTAGTAAATACCTGAGGGTGAGAAGACAGATGGAATTGTTGTTAATACTTAATGTTTCTCATGTGTTAGGTTTCTGATATTATTGTTAAACTAAATTGAAAAATTTAAAATTTGGGATATCTTAAATGCATTCGCAAACATAACATATTTTATATCACATCTCTAGCTATAGATTAAGGCCCGACTTAACCTCGGTGCCCTAAAGTGCAAACATTAGGCCCCATTTAAGGGGGTAATACAGTTGCAACATCGTAGAGGTGGGATAAACCGAAAACTAAACAAAATTCTGCCGTGGGTCGACGATTGAAGATTTCTTCGCAGCCATGAGAGACGTAATAAATTCATCTTATATTAATAAAATGCAGGACTGTTTTAGGGTAAAACTCGCAAATGGACAAATTATGGCTAGCCCCCCACACCCCATCTTTTCTCTTTTACCAACATTCTCATGCATCCCAAACAGATTTCATCCCTTCCAGCTTCCGTCCCAGTTATTGCTTTATGCTAATATCTAAAGTGATTTTTCTAAATAATAATTAAAAAGGTATGCCCATGGGCTTACTTACCAAAATAATGAAGAATCTCAGATGATTGTATTCAGGCCAAATTTACTACTTCTTCTTATGAAGCACCTCAAATAATTACAAAAATGTAGATAACGTTTTATAATAAGTGATTGTTAAAATTTTATTTGAAAGAAAATCCGCACCAAGAACAATTAAGAGTCATTGATCATTCCACTCACTATTTGTATGCCAATAAATAATAATGTAGTTATAGTTGTCTTTTAACAAGTGTTATATCGCCAGTATAAAAAAATCCCCGATTCATTATCTAAACAAAATGTTAACTTAAGTTATATCAATAAATTTGAAATAAATAAAAATTATTAATTTTTCATAGTATAAGTATTAACAAACTCAAAAATGTTGTCTATTCACTGAAATCAAAAAGAGCAAGTGTAAACGGTGTAGTGCTAAGGTTCTGAAATAACTTTTTCATGTATTGGGTTATCCTCTATTGCATTTAATCAACACATTTTGAGAATAATTTGCGTCTCTCATGTATATTCAATTATTGTTCTGACCTGACTATACATTGCCTGTGCGCAGTACTTGTGCACCGCTTTGGTTCTGTATAATTCGCGGCTTCCTTCATTATGTGTAACACGCTTTTAGTTAACGATTAACTTAAAAACATATTTCTAGAACTAGTAGAACTGAGTTTTATTCAATAGGTTATGGACCCAGTTCATGCCCTACTGTGTGAGGAATAACCTCATTCTTGGGAATTCGCGTCGCAAAAAAAATATGTTTCCTTCAACGGTTTTCGTAACCTAATGACACGAGTGAAATCTATAAAGATCTGAACAATGGCGGACAAGGTCGATGTTGCATCAGTTTGCAAATTCGATGGAGAAAATGATCAGCAGTGGAAATTTCAAATCGTGTGTGCGCTTAAAGCAAAAGGCGTGTTTAGTGTCGCTTCTTGGAGTGAGGTAAAACCTTGTGTAGAAATACACGAGAATTCACATAATGGTCTATGAATGACGCGATCGCCATGTTTATGCTAAATGCAGCGATGGAAATTTCACAGATAACCCTAGTCGAGAGATGCACAACTTCGAAAGAAATTCTTGATAATTTGGACTCAGTACTACTGTGGATGGCACCTTGGTACAGCCCTCGGGCTATATTTGTGACGCGTTGTTATTGCTAACAGTTGAGGAATTTGTAAACATCCTAACAAGTGAACATATAGTCCGTATTTGTGTATGAAGGGTGATATCTGAGTATGAAAAAACTATAGACCATTTCCTGTAGGAAGGGATAATTATAGTACGTGTTCCCCCCGAACCGATTCTCGAGAATTGATAATTGGTGATGAATTGTCGATGATCGATGACGCGTTGTTATTGCTAACAGTTGAGGAATTTGTAAACATCCTAACAAGTGAACATATAGTCCGTATTTGTGTATGAAGGGTGATATCTGAGTATGAAAAAACTATAGACCATTTTCTGTAGGAAGGGATAGTACGTGTTGTAACGTTCTGGATTTACGTTACTGCGATGGGTGCCTATTGACGAATTATGATTAATACACTTTTCATTTTGATATGTTTTTTATTGCTGAATTAGTTTAATTAATGCGAAAATAGATCATGTCAAAATATATACGCGGGCTAGCGCGGACAGGTGTTGCTAGACGCCAAGTGAGTTCTCTCCCAACTCCAACTGAACACTGCCAACTGAACACTCCCAACTAACCACTTGAACACTGCCTTTATGTTGCACCATCCCTTGTATATATTCCTTGGTCATGGAAGCTTCGAGAAGGTTTAGTTTAGAAAAACAAAATACAAGACAAAAACATCTCTGTTTTACTCGAAGCTTCGAGAGCCGGAAAAAGACTCAAGTTACATTTTAAAATCTCTCTTCGAACCATCGAGAAGAGGAAGTTATTATTTGAAAAAATAAATATTGTCAAACTGACTTGGCTGGTGTCACGTGCGTGACGTCACTGATCAGTGGCTTTTGCCTTCTTAGAAGAAGAAGTGCTTTAAGCGCCATTTAATATACTATATAATTTAAATGAAATAAGATATGTTTATAAATTAGGACGATATTATTGTCAATGCTTTCACATACTTTTTAGGGGCAAATCAATTACATTACAGTGTCCCCCTCCCCCTCCCCCCGAACCGATTCTCGAGAATTGATAATTGGTGATGAATTGTCGATGATCGAGAGGGTTTAAAACACGGATATTACAAAAATATATATGCTAATTGGTGATTAATTATCAGGAAGCCCCCCCACCTACAGCGCCTGCAACATCGAAAACTGTCTATATTTTCAAAAAGTTCCTTCATATAAAACCGGCCTATAGCCCTCCAGTCACCTTGGATATGTTGATTGCCTCACAACAACCTTGGCGAGGACTTAGTGAGAGTTTGTAAACATCCCTGTTTTTTCGTGGTTGTGTAACAAAGCAAACGACTATAAATAGACCTCGAGATCTTTACACTCGTTCAATATAATTTGTGATTTCATCCTATAAACATCAAGATGAGTTTTGACGATCTTGAAAACTGGTTCAATTTCGGTAAGTTTAAAAAGTTTTGTATATTTTAATGGGTAACTATTTTACATGATAAAAAGTCTTTGGTGTACAGAGGCGATTACTTTTTTTTTTTTTTAGAAGACACGCCATCGACGCCTGCAGCCATGGTTCAACCGGAGGCACCCGATAGAATGGAACAGTTACTATATTTTACTGAGGATGGGATTTGCACGGCGGGTAATTAATTTCCGGCTTTAAATTTGAGCATGATTGGTGTGTAGTTTTTTCCCTGTGATAGTAATTAAAATGTATTTATTTAATTTCAGATTATTGGGATGTGGTAGCACCTCTCCAGGAGACGGCCACCACGCCCGTCACCCTGTCGGATGGTGTGCCGTTCTGTGCTCGAGCAGACACCACAGCTGTCATTCCGTTGGACCATGATTATAACGGCGATTTGGACGAGATAGATCACCTAATATGTGAGTAGCATCTAACTGGAATAGTCAGTTAATCAGTTTAAACCCAAGCAATAATATATTTTTGCTAGAGAGAGAGAGAGGCAGAAACCAGTCACTTTCTCCTGTCATTATAGACGGGAGACGAGCGGTATTTATGTCGTACCAACCAACAATTCTGACGTTAAAAGCACAGCTGAAAATGTGGGTTTAACCTTTGTTAACGCGTATGTTTGGAACAATTATATTTAAAGTCTGTTGAGTCAGGGGTCCCACGCTCGATTCCCGGGCATAGATGAAAATGTGGGTTTAAACATATGCCAAGTCATGTGAGGCTTTCTTTAACAACTGATGATATTCTAAACAGTTAGTTACATACGCAAGTCATGTAAGACTTTCTTTAACAACCTGATGAATATTCTAAACAGTTTGTTAGTTACATACGCCAAGTCATGTAAGGCTTTCTTTAACAACCTGATGAATATTCTAAACAGTTGGTTGTTACATACGCCAAGTCATGTAGGGCTTTCTTTACAACTGATGAATTTTCTAAACAGTTAGTTACATACCCCAAGTCATGTAAGGCTTTCTTTAACATTGATGAATATTCTAAACAGTTAGTTACATACGCCAAGTCATGTAAGGCTTTTTAACAACTGATGAATTTCTAAATGTTAGTTACATACGCCAAGTCATGTAAGGTTTTCTTTAACAACCTGATGAATATTCTAAACAGTTAGTTACATACGCCAAGTCATGTAGGCTTCTTTAACATCTGATGAATATTCAAACAGTTAGCTACAAACGCCAAGTATGTAAGGTTTTCTTTAACAATCTGATGAATATTCTAAGCAGTTAGCTACAAACGCCAAGTCATGTAAGGTTTTCTTTAACAACCTGATGAATATTCTAAACAGCCAGTCATATATTCTTACAAATAATAAATTATTGTAAGTCCTAGGGTGTATTTATTACACACACAATTTGCGATGGGGGGTCCCGGGTTCGATTCCTATTCATGTGTGTTTAACCTTTGTATTTATTACACACGTGTGTTATAGTTGAAATGGATGTTGAAAATGGCGGCCCACCGACAACCATCGCTGCTGCATCGCCTCGGCGCCAGGGAGACGGTGCTCGAGCACCGAGGGAGACGGAGTCCCCGCAACCCGTGGCGGGGCCATCATCGGACCGAGTAGTGGCCCGGTAAACCAGGTAGGAGGAGCGTTGCTCAAGGCGTCCCTCTCCGAATCGTCGAGGAGAGAATTAAGCAAATGAGGCGTTTTTTTTATGTCGGTCGTGAATTGATCATATAATTAGGGACGCCGGGGAGCGATCGTGACGCTCAAACCTGGCTAGAGGAGCAAATCAATGCTTTGCTTGGACGTCTCCAGGATCATGGAGTTAGCGCCGAGGATCACGTAGGTCTACTATTGGTCAACACAGACTCCTCGTCAAGACCCGTGTTCGTTTCCTTTAGACTAGCAGATCAGCTTGACGCGCAGGCTGTGCTCTCTAATGTATAACGAGTGTTACAAAGCAATGATTCGTTCATCACTTCATTCCCTTTGTATATCAAATTACACCACTTTAAAGAGCCGCGTGGGAGGGGTAGAAGTTATTGTGATAAACTCTCTCCCACTACCACGTATAGCCGTAATAATAAAGGAATAATTACTATTCAAAATGGCGACACACTTTGCCTCGCCCGTGCATTGGTTGTCCCAAGGCTATATGTGACGTTAAAAGAGAACCGGGATGCATGGACGTGAACACCTTTTAGCAGATCAAAATTGGTCGTACTATTCAAAAACTCAAAGCAGAGGAAATATGCCGTGATGCCCGTGTGAATCTTTTGAAAGGTGGTGGACTCACCGAACTGAAACAATTTCAAACATACCTCACCGAATTCAAAATCACCGTGTTCAGGGAACGTCGGGGGAGACAATTCCTATTTGAGGGGCCTACTCCCTCCGAACATTCCTTTAAGGGGTACCTTGATTTGTATTTTCACGACGACAAGCAAAACCATTTTGATGTCATAACATCCTTGACAGCCGCGTTTAAGTGCTCGTACTTTTGCCACGAGTGCCGTGTGCCGTTCAGTAATAAGAACAAACACAAATGCGAATCCGTGTACAAAAGATGCTACGCTAAACTGGCTTGTAGCGGAGGCCGATCTGTGACCTGTAAAGATTGCGGGCGTCGGTTCTCAAACCAGCAGTGTTTTGATAACCACAAACGTCCCGGTTTTTGCAGAGGTCACATGTCGGTCTGTGACGTCAAAAAGGTTTGCGAGGTATGCGAGCAATTTTTCAGTTTGGAAAGAGCAGGATTTTCACACAGGTGTTATGAGACTTTTTGTAGAGTGTGCGAGACCCATCGCCCTTTTGGGCATTTCTGTTATATGAAGCGGGCCCCAGCCAAGCCGACACTGGAAAAGAGCAATTTCATGTTTGTATTTTACGATTTTGAATGCTTACAAGAAACGCCTCTTCAAGGTACGGTCGACACGTACTTGCACGAACCTAACTTTTGTGTCGTGCAGACGTGTTGCAAGGCCTTCTTCATATAGATGCACCGATTGCGGGGGCGATAGGACTCGCATATTCAAGGGTGATGCCACAATGGCCCAATTTTTCGGTTTTATAGAGCAAATTAAAGCTTCAAAATCACCTTCATCACCTTCCTAGCCCATAATGCCAAGGGCTATGACGGAAATTTCATTTTAAAATACATGATGGAGGTGAAAAAATGGACTCCAGAGCTCATCATGAACGGTGGGAAAATCATGTCCATGCGTTACGGCCCGCTCCATTTTATTGACTCGCTGAACTTTCTCCCCATGTCGTTGTCCAAGATGCCCAAAACGTTCGGCTTGGACGAGTCTTTGGCCAAGGGACATTTCCCCCATTTTTTCAACAAAAAAGAAAACGCGGGGTATAGGGTCCCTTGCCGCCAAAGGAGGACTACGGCGTCGGCGAGATGTCAGTCGAGGGAAATGAGCGCTTTGAGAAGTGGTATGACGCGTTGGTCAAAGAAAATTACGTCTTTGATTTTAACCGCGAGCTGGATCTGTATTGCGTGAAAGACGTAGAGATCCTGCGGAAGGCCTGCCTAAAGTTTAGAGACATGCTCGTGGAGAAAGCAAAGGTGGATCCTTTGAGAGAGGCGTGTACTATCGCTGGAGCGGCCATGTTGGTTTACCGCCGAAGCCATCTTAAGGAGAATACCGTCGGTATTGTCCCTAACGGTTGCTACCGTTGCGCAAACCAACAGTCGAACGTCGCAGTACAATGGCTCTGCTGGGAGGCCCATCAACGTGGTGTCTCTATCATTCATGCGGGTAACGGCTGCGAGGAATATGTGTTAGGGCGACGTGTAGACGGTGTTGTTAAAGCTGGAGATACCACCACCGTCTTCCAGTTCTAGGGCTGTTATTGGCACGGGTGTCCGCTCTGTTATCCGGACAGGACCACCCCTATCAAAAACAGCCGCCACGAGACCATGGAGACGCGCTATGAAGCGACCATGGCCTGCGTGGAAAAGTTTAAGAACACCGGCTTCGCGGTCGTAGAGATGTGGGAGTGTACTTTTAACGCGATGAAACGCACAGACAAGGACTTGCAGCGATTTGTACTCCGCAAGAGGTGTATACCAAGGAGCCCCTCAGCCCCAGGGATGCATTCTTTGGCGGGCGTACAAATTGTTTTCAAACACTTCCACGAAGCTTACCTTTCTTGTGGGGAGAAGATCAGGTACCTGGAAGTGTGTTCGTTTATCCGTACGTTTGCAAGTACAAAAAATACACCGTCAGCCACTCCAAAATTCACTTGGAGCCAAATTGTCCCGCTATAGATCGAGTAAAAGGCATAGCCAAAGTTACAGCGACGCCTCCACGGGATTTATTCCTGCCCGTATTGCCTACACGGATGCACGACAAGTTGATGTTCATTGTGCAGGAAATGCGGGGAGGAGAAAAACCAAGACGCGTGTTGGCACAACGACAAAAAAGATCGATGGTTGACAGGCGTCTGGGTGATTGACGAGATCCGGAAAGCCGTTGAGAAAGGCTACACTGTTGAAGAAGTGCACGAAGTGTGGGAGTACTATGTATCTGTTTACGACCGTCAGACACGTTCTGGCGGCCTGTTTCACGGCTACATCGATACTTTTTTGAAAACTAAACAAGAAGCCAGCGGATGGCCAGAGTGGTGCACCTCACGAGAGGAAAAGTTAGCTTACATTCAAATTTATGAGGAAAGTGAAGGGGTAAAACTCGATTTCGATTCTGTGTGTAAGAACCCCTGTCTCCGCACACTGGCTAAACTCTTTTTAAATTCGTTATGGGGAAAGTTTGGGCAAAACCCGATTTACCACAGTAGCCGTTGTCAACGACTATCAGGGCGTCCACAAGTACCTGACGGATCCGTACATCACTGTGGACAGCGTCATAGATGTTAATGACGAGGTTATGTTCCTCAATTACAAGGATGCGCGTGACGCGTTGCGCCCTAACCCTAACACGAGTGTGGCGGTGGCGTGCTACACGACTGCTATGGCTAGGTTGCACTTATACGGCATCCTTGAACAATTGGGGAACCGCGTTTTGTATCACGACACGGATAGCGTTCTGTTCACAGAACGTCCCGGTGATCAGAGTCCACCGACCGGAGACTTTTTAGGTGACCTCACTGACGAACTTCAGGATTACGGTCCGGGAAGCTACATCGACGCCTTTGTATCTGGCGGTCCCAAGAATTACGCGTACCGGATTTGTGTCGGTGGCGATCCCACCAAAACAAAAACTGTGTGCAAGGTTCGCGGGATCACCATAAACTACGGCAACCGGAACGACGTTAATTTTGACGTTCTGAAAGCGATGGTCACCGAACAGGCCGCGGAACGGTACATACAGATACCGCACAAAATTATAAGAAAAGTTCTTGCGACTGTATGTTACCGTTTTGCAAAGTAAGGTTTACCGGCCGGTGTACACCAAACGCCGGATAATCGATGATTATAATACGTTGCCGTTTGGGTATAAGAGTCCTTGTAAACGCGCTCGCCAAGATTAAAAGGTGATTATTTAGACGGGCCGAATAATCACCTTTTACTTTCTTTCACTCTAGACAGTTCCACCGACATACCAATTTTCAAAGATTTTTTTTTCATATTTTTTTCTGCATGAAAACAAGCATATTTATTTTATTTTTTTATGCACCCGGGTTACTTTTTTATATTTTTTTTTATTTGCCAGTGCAATCCTCCGCCTTCCTGATTTTTTTCTAGTCAATTATTTATTTGTATATATTTTAATTATAATAAATTGTTTCATGTATTTTTATTTTAAATCTATTCAAATATGATAAACTGATTGTATACATTTTTATTTAGTACCGAGGCCACTATTCCCCCTTTTGTAAATATTCACTGTGTGTAAACAAAACCAGTTATGTTTATACTAATAATTATATATTGTAAATATTCATGACCAAATAAATATTGTAAAAATTGTTATGTTTGTGTTTTAACGTCTATACCCCACACCTCTCTCCTATCCTATAAATAAGAGCTAATATAGCTTATAAGCTCAGTCTCAAACATTATGGACAAGTTGAAACATCCATTTTCGGCCATCATCAGCGGCCCTTCCGGCTGCGGGAAGTCACATTTTGTAGCAGACTTTATCCGCAACTTGGACACAATGTGTGACGTTAAATTTGATAAAATCACCTGGTATTATTCTCTATGGCAACCGGGATTCGAACAAGACGGTTCAGTCATATTCTGTAAGGGTTTACCGGAAATGGATGACACATGTAACGACTCTCCGCAGCTGATTATCCTGGAGACCTGATGCGTGAAGCAACGAAGTGGTCGTCGATCTTTTCACCAAAGGATGCCACACATCAAAATATTAGCGTCATGTACCTTACACAAAATATATTCCACCAGGGCAGGGGCCAAAGAGACATTTCTTTAAACGCACACTATATCGTGCTTTTTAAAAATCCCAGAGATAGAGGTCAGATTTAACACTTTGCACGCCAGGTATGTCCTGAAAACCCCGTGTTTTACAAGAGGCTTACACCGATGCTACAAATACTCCCCACGGCTATATCTTGTTAGATTTCAAACAAGGTACACCCGAATGGTTCAGATATAGAACCCGCACCAAAGACGGGTGTTGCGTGTACCTACCACGCAAAAGTTATAAAAACACCACACTTCCAGATTACAAATCATTTCATAACCATGAGTCCCAAAGTGTTGAAGCAGGCCGCTTTGCTACGTGCATGCATCGCATGAACCCCCACTAACGCGTCGCCTTGCTGAAAACGGCCGACAAGAAAATGATTGACGCCATTTGCGAGTGTGCCTACAACACTTTAAAAGGGCGAGTACCGCTGAAAAATGCGCAGAAGACAAAGTTACGTGCACACAAGCAGGTGTTGCGCAAGCTGGTCAAACGAGGAGAGTGCTGGAAGAAGAAGAGACGACTACTCGTTCAGAAAGGAGGAGCGTTCCTACCGTTACTTTTAGCCCCGTTAATCAGCGGTGTCCTGGCTCCTTGTTCAACAAGTAGATGATGGAACACACGAAAAAGATGATATTGGTGTCCCCGGAAACATTACACCTTACGAACAACACTACCAACAAGAGGCGTTGGCCAAAAATCTAGTGGTCTCCGAGCTGGACAAGGAGATGGAAAAAAATCCTCGCTTCAAAACTCGACACAAGTCTAAATGGACTCTATACCAACAAGTGCTGCAGCGCTAACTGCACTTTAGTTAACACCCACCACCCCTGAAGTGTCTGTACTTCCCGTACTTAATACTGTACGGCACAGGCGCGTAAAAAAGCTGAACTTTTACTAGAACATATTAAGTTCGAGGCGGTATCTCTTGGGACGATAAAGGGGAAGTGAGTATTCACGATACGCCTCTCCGCGGATCCAATATTGTAGATTTAATCAACGATATGGTCAGAGCCAGAAGACACAGCGAACCGACGGGGTGGCGAGAGTTTCTCACGGCGCTGCAAAAAATAAACGTTCCTAAAGATTATTGTGAATCCGAACCGTTTGGCGCCCATTAGAGATCCGACGACCATACCACAACCACTTACACCGTTGCAACGCTCTAAAGAAGAAGAAAAGGGTGGACGAAAACCGGTGGCTGCCGTTCCGAGCTTAATGGACGACATCTACTATGACCCTTCTCATCCTGCAGGGTTTGCAGGGGCGGCGTCGCTCATAAAGGCGTCAAAGAAAGACCCACCAAAGTAAGAGAATGGCTTCGTGTGCAGGACGTTATACCCTACACAAACCTGTGCTAAAAAAGTTTCCACGCAATCGGAACGTGGTGTCAAACATTGACGATCTCTGGCAAGCCGATCTCAACGATATGCGAAGTCTCGCCAAATACAACGACGGTGCAGTGTACTTGCTCACCGTCATCGACGTGTTTAGCAAGATGGCCTTGGCGAGGACGCTTCCGTCCAAGAGGGGGAGTGTGTGAGTGACGCCTTTCAGGACATTTTCGAGCAAAGTGGGCGTAAACCCTAAGTTTACAGACAACAAGGGGATAGATTTCACGGCACGTCTAGTCCGAAAGTTTCTCAAGCGAGAAGGCGTGCATTACTACACCACTAATAATCCGGACGTGAAGGCGAGCGTCGTGGAAAGATTCAACAGAACTCTGAATGGGCGCATGTGGCGCTACTTTACCCGAAACAACACGTATCGGTATGTGGACGTCCTCCAAGCTCTCGTCGACGCTTACAACGGCGCAAAACATTCCAGTATCAAGATGGCGCCCGCCGACGTTTCAGAAACTAATGTGCTTCAAGTCAGAGATAATCTGTACGGTAAGCGGCGTCCAAACCGCGATAGCAGGCCGAAATTCAAAGTCGGCGACACGGTGCGTATTAGCAAATCCAAAATGCTGTTTGAAAAGGGCTACGAGAGCAATTGGAGCGAAGAGATTTTCAAAGTCAGCAGTGTCGTGATGCGACAACCTGTCGTCTACAGACTGACCGATCTTGACGGCGAAGAGGTGGAGGGAACCTTTTAGAACCCGAATTGCAACGCGTACGTCTCCCTGAAACTTTTAAAGTTGATAAAATACTACGTGTCAAGGGTAAAAGCGCCAGAAAGAAAGTGTACGTGCAGTGGAAAGGTTACCCGGCCAAGTTTAATTCCTGGCTTCCCGCCAGTTACGTCAGCGCGCTACCAAAAAGGACAATTTTACATCACTTTGCCGAGCGACAGCTCTATGGGATATTTCCCGAAAAATACCCTCACGAATTTCACCACGCAACTTCCTTACCGTCTCACACTCGACGGGCGGTGGGAAATCGCACTAGCCGAATTTCAATATCCCTGTTCTTCACCTCCGTCCCAGAGGGTCAAAATATTGATGGTACAACTGGTGGACGCTAACGGCTTGGAACAAAAATTCAAGGATCACATCCCTGCTGGAAACTACGGCACTATCCATGAATTGATCAAGGCTCTAAACGAAGTAGAGGCTTTTAAAGGAGATTCTGGAATTGTATTCAAGTAAACAAACCCCAACAAAAAAGCTGAACTTGTTTCTTCTTCACCAAATATACAGCTGGTGACGCTGTCCAGTCAACTAAGTCTACAGCTCGGTTTCGATCCTAAGACTAATCTGATCAAATTACCAAGTCTCCGTACGCCGCCAACATTCTACTAGGCCTGCCCTCGCAAATGTACATCTACACGGATATCGTCGAGCCTCAGCCCGTGGGTGACATTGTGGCATCGCTGTTACGTATCGTTGGTATAACAACGTAAACTATCTCTACGGCATACATAAGACAGTTAGCTACGACCCGTTGCACTATATGTCCGTGCTTAGAAGGGAAATTGAAAGCTTGGAAATCAATATAAGAACAGACACGGGTGAACCTGTACCATTCGAGTTTGGAAAAGTGTGCGTGAAACTTCATTTTCAACGCTGCTCAACATGAACTGTCCCTACCAAAGATACTACGTCGACCAGACTGGAACAGGAATATCTTCGATCTACCACGGTGTTCCCTATCAACGCGGGCATGGGATAGAAGTTTTTTCAGTGGTCTTTTCAAAAGCGTCGTACCTTGCTGAAAAGCGGCGCTAAAGCCATCGGAAAACAGGCGCTTCATACGGGTATCGACGTGCTCTCCGACGTTGCCAATCAAGGGCGTCCTTTCAAAGAGGCCCTACGGCAACGTGTCGGCGAGGCTGGAACAAACCTGAAACGCAAGGCTGACAGAAGATCAACACGCTGATGACCGGCTCAGGCTATAAATGGCGTCGTAAGAAGCAACTACGTCATTCTAAGGTCGTCACCCGACGTAAAAAGGTCAAGAAAGAAGCTAAAGATATTTTCAGTTGAGATGTTGTTCTACACCCCCAGTCCTGCGAGTGTGCCAGCAGTGAACTCGATCTTTTTTCCGTGCTACCCACTCAAACCAGTCTTGAAAGCGGGCAATGGCTCCAGTACAAACCTGTATCTTCCCTCACCGATGATTCACTCATCGAATTTACCGTTACCGGACAAGGCGAGTTCTATATCGATCTTTCCCAGACTATGCTCTATCTCAGGGCGGCCATCATGAAATCCGACGGTGGAGCTTTCACAGAGGTGGATCAGATCGCCCCCGTCAACAATTGGCTGCTTCTCTATTCACACAGGTGGACGTGATTTTTAAACCAAAAACTAGTCTCACCGCCCAACAACACGTATGCCTATAGGGCGTACATCGAGACGCTGCTCATTTACAACAGTGAAGCCAAAAGAACGCATTTGACTTGCGGTATGTGGTTAGCAGACACCCCCGGAAACTTTGAGGAGTCTAACGCCAACAACAAGAGATTTGAGGCCCGTCGCAGTCTCACCACAAAAAGTAAGACGGTGGATCTTTTGGGGTATCTACACGGTGACGTGTTTAACCAAGAGAAATACCTTTTGAACGGCACCGAACTCAGAGTCAGGTTGGTCCGTTACAGAGACGGTTTAGTCTTAAGTCGGTGCCTGAACTCCCTCACTTTAAGGTTCACATCGTTGAAGCCGGCCTTCTAGTGCGGCGTGTCAAAGTAGCACCTTCTATACTGTTGGCACAACGCCAAAGCGTTAAACGTCAGTCCCGCAAAGTATCCCATCACCCGTGTGGAAGTAAAAACACTCACTATTCCTACGGGCGTGCAGAGAAATCGCTGGACAACGTATTCCCCGGACAGTTACCCAAACGGTGCATCGTGGGATTTGTGTCGAACGCAGCGTTCAACGGAGACGCCACCAAGAACCCGTTCAACTTTCAAACCTACGGCATGAACCATTTCTCGCTGTACGTGGACGGGGAACAAGTACTGTCGAAACCGTTACAGCCCGATTTTTCAAACAGACACTATGTCATGTCCTACCACACGCTGTTTTCTGGAACGGGTATCCATTTCATGAACGAGGGTAGCGACATCACACGAGAAGCCTTCCCCAAGGGATATCATCTCATGGCTTTCGATCTCACGCCTAATTCTCCGCCCACATGACATCGCATTGGAATTTGACGAGGCACGGTTCTCTGAGCATCGAAGTGAGCTTCACCCGAGCTCTCGTCGAAACCGTCAACTGTATCGTGTACGGGGAGTTTGCCAAATCATCACCATCGACAAGGACAGAAACGTCGTGACCGATTATGGAAGTTAATATAAACGGCTTCTCGCCCCTTACCTCCTTCATTTAAGCCATGGACGTCATTGTGGATTTCTAGAGCTTCATCGACGACGACAACGATTTATCGTCAAGGAACTGAGTGTTTTATCTGTATACGGCACATTACTTCAACATTGGGTGTTAAAACCTCCATACGCTATCGAAGAACTTTCCACCGATGCCAGAAAGAAAGTCGACTATATAGTCAACAATCTGCCCGGTATCACCTGGGATAGCGTTGATGTGGATTACAGCCTGTTCGAATCCCTCATCTCCCGCGCCACAACGCGTGCAGAAACCGTCTACGTCAAGGGGTCGGAAAAGAAAAAGTTTCTAGCCAAATACACGCCTACACCCATCGTAGATCTGTACGACAGAGGTTGTTCGTCACTGAAAACACTTAAATTGGGCCGCACAATGTGCATGGCACATAGTTGTGTATGGAATTTCTGCTCTGCCTCTATCGTCTGGGGACTTCGAGACTGGATGATTGAAGATGGACACGCACACCATAAGACGTGTGCTGAAAACAAGTCCGTGGTTCCGTTCTGTACGGTCGGGTGTTTTCCCTGCTGATCAACTACCCGCAAGAATAGCGCGACCTGCCGCTCTAGTCATCAACACCGATCCACACACCAAACCTGGGACGCATTGGGTCGCCATCTTTATCGACAAGAACGGCGCGGGAGAATACTTTAACAGTTATGGTTTTCCACCGCGTATAAAGTTGCATCTGGCATTTATACGCAAAAATACTTATCGCACGTCGCATAACACGATACAGCTTGAAAGCATCGCCTCAGACGTTTGTGGCATATACTTTCTCATGTAGCTTCTATATCGCGCCCAGAACGTTCCCCTGAAAACTTTCCTCGCCCTATTCTCGTCCACCGATTGTGCAGGCAACGACGCTAAAGTGGTGAGATATTACAATAGATTTTTCAAGACGCTAGGGTCCTGCCACCCCACGAGAGGGTGCGTCCAATCGGCGTGCGCCTATAAAAGGGGCGGCCCGGTGGTGTGCTGGTCATAACCACCGAACATCATGGAAGATCAAGACGTTTGCGCAATGGCTGCGAAACCACTCGCCGTCACCGGTATTTTAACACATTGTTCCCGCTGGACGGAGTCGACGCCAAGCGAGTCATCGTCGTCCTTATGAGCGTCAAGAACGACTTTACGCCCTATGTCCAACTAGAAAAATGCGGCGGGAACTGCGCCGTGTTTAACCGTACAGAGTGGCAAGAACTGGGCAGCTACAAGTCGGTCATATCAAAGTTTTTCAACAACATGCAACCTCCTCAAAAGATTAGTCTGACTAATCACGAAATCTCTCTGAGACGCATGTGCGGTGACCGTATGGTCGTCATAAGCGAGAAACAAGACGCCGGACTCAAACGGGTCACCTATCTAGCACCTAGCTGGGCGCGTCTTTGTGACGTGTGGGACCTCATCGACGTCGCCGTCGACCGAAGGGACATGTGGTCGACACCCATCGCACGCTATTGCAACGATCTGATCGTCAAACTCGTCGTAGATGTGTGCGACGAATCGGCGGATGTCGTCGACCTAGAGCAACCTACGGTGGAAACGCACATCAGAAACCTGTATCTCCTCAGTGCTACCTACTATACGCGCCAAGTCGTCGGTTTGGACTATTACATGCTGGATTGTGAACTGAAAACAATTTTACTAACGCATCTAAGAGACACTGTAGAAAAACGTATAAACGAATATATGCGTCATTCCTGTAAAAATGTATAATAAATAAATGTATACTTTATAATATCCATGTTTTATTAGACGCTACCACCAGGGAACAGAGCTTGAACCGGGAGTTGCCCTCGCGAGGAAAGAAAATGGTCTATATGTTCACGATGTTTACAAAGCCGGGGAGCGAGTACAAACTTGTTCAAGGTCAAATCAACATATCCAAGGCGTCTGGAGGTCTAAAGACCGGTTGTTTTTTTAGTTACGTCGAAAAAAAAAATATTTTATTCACTCCCCCGTGCGCCGATCAATCATCAATCACCAATTACCAATCATAGGGAAAGGCACTTTAAAAAAAAATATATAGACAGTTTTCTATGTTGCAGGCGCTGTAGGTGGGAGGGCTTACTGATAATTATTCACCAATTAGCATATATATTTTTGTAATATTCGTGTTTTAAACCCTCTCGATCATCGACAATTCATCACCAATTATCAATTTTCGAGAATCGATTCGGGGGGAGAGGGAGGGGGGAGGGGGACACGTACTATCCCTTCCTTCAGAAAATGGTCTATAGTTTTTTCATACTCAGATATCACCCTTCATACACAAATACGGACTATATGTTCACTTGTTAGGAGGTTTACAAATTCCTCAACTGTTAGCAATAACAACTCGTCATCGATCATCGACAATTCATCACCAATTATCAATTCTCGAGAATCGGTTCGGGGGGAACACGTACTATAATTATCCCTTCCTACAGAAAATGGTCTATAGTTTTTTCATATTCAGATATCACCCTTCATACACAAATACGAACTATATGTTCACTTGTTAGGATGTTTACAAATTTCTCAACTGTTAGCAATAACAACGCGTCATCGATCATCAACATTTCATCATCAATTATCAATTCTCGAGAATCGGTTCGGGGGGAACACGTACTATTATTATCCCTTCCTACAGAAAATGGTCTATAGTTTTTCATACTCAGATATCACCCTTCATACACAAATACGGACTATATGTTCACTTGTTAGGAGGTTTACAAATTCCTCAACTGTTAGCAATAACAACTCGTCATCGATCATCGACAATTCATCACCAATTATCAATTCTCGAGAATCGGTTCGGGGGGAACACGTACTATAATTATCCCTTCCTACAGAAAATGGTCTATAGTTTTTTCATACTTAGATATCACCCTTCATACACAAATACGAACTATATGTTCACTTGTTAGGATGTTTACAATTTTCTCAACTGTTAGCAATAACAACGCGTCATCGATCATCAACATTTCATCATCAATTATCAATTCTCTAGAATCGGTTCGGGGGAACACGTACTATTATTATCCCTTCCTACAGAAAATGGTCTATAGTTTTTCATACTCAGATATCACCCTTCATACACAAATACGGACTATATGTTCA
The DNA here is from genome assembly GCA_039000515.1 of Timema cristinae. Classification (NCBI taxonomy): domain Eukaryota; kingdom Metazoa; phylum Arthropoda; class Insecta; order Phasmatodea; family Timematidae; genus Timema; species Timema cristinae. The sequence continues at coordinate 37,626 of JBCFYV010000429.1, read as the reverse complement.
CTTGTTAGGATGTTTACAAATTCCTCAACTGTTAGCAATAACAACGCGTCATCGATCATCGACAATTCATCACCAATTATCAATTCTCGAGAATCGGTTCGGGGGAACACGTACTATAATTATCCCTTCCTACAGAAAATGGTCTATAGTTTTTTCATACTCAGATATCACCCTTCATACACAAATACGGACTATATGTTCACTTGTTAGGAAGTTTACAAATTCCTCAACTGTTAGCAATAACAACGCGTCATCGATCATCGACAATTCATCACCAATTATCAATTTTCGAGAATCGGTTCGGGGGAACACGTACTATAATTATCCCTTCCTGCAGAAAATGGTCTATAGTTTTTTCATACTCAGATATCACCCTTCATACACAAATACGGACTATATGTTCACTTGTTAGGATGTTTACAAATTCCTCAACTGTTAGCAATAACAACGCGTCACAAATATAGCCCGAGGGCTGTACCGAGGTGCCATCCACAGTAGTCTCAGTGTACCAACAAAAATCAGAATTCAGTAAAATGCTTATAGGTCACGAGGAACGTCAACACCAACAGGCTGACTAGTTATGTCTTTCTTAACGTAGCAAAGGCCTTCGACCGTATTTGGCACGAAGATCATTTTTTCAAACTCCTTTCCCTGAACCTGCCCTTCTACCTGGTTTGTAACGTTTATTGACATAAACATTACAAGAAATGAAGATTAAACAGGCTAATGAATACTATTCTAACAATACCAAGAATAAAAAGTGGAAACTACTCACCAAAACCCCCATTCACCGTATTATGTCTCACCGACCTCCCCCCCCCCCCCTCCGTGAGCACTACATCCACGTCAAAGTGTTGATTTAAAACTGAAACGAGTGAAAGGCGAGCTGGACTGGGCGTGAGCCCACCCAATGCATCATGGGAAAAGAGTGACGTGGAAGTGACCTAGTGATGAACACGAGTACGGGGTTTTAGGGTTTTCATGACGGAAGTACCCTCCTACCCCCAACCCCCTACCCCCCTTCCGCGGCGTGCACTCGCGGGTGCTTTGCTTCATTATACATGCGGAGAGATGGGGAGAAATGTCTCGCTCTTTCTCTCCTCCCCTCTTTCTATCTCTCTGTCTCTCTCTTCCTCTCCTCCCTTCTTTCTATCTCTCTGTCTCTCCCTCTCCTCCTCCTCTCTCTCTCTCTCTCTCTCTCAGAGTAGGAGGTATAGTCCTCCTTCCCTCGAACATTATTTTTAGGGCCAGGCTGGAAAAATACATATCTAAAATGATCTTTTTTCGATCTGAATTTAACATACATACCCCCTTATTATAAAAGACCTTTTTTTACTCAAAACATGATTATAAATGAATACTCTTTTATTTCTACGATAAAGGACTTAAATAAATAGTACAACTTTTTTATTTAGCGAATATATTCTTAAGATTTGATGATACATACATACACATATACATATAAATTCTCTTTCCCTCATAGTCTTTCACTTGATGGATACAAAAAATCTCTTTCTCTAAAGTCTTGGCTAAACATGTACATACATCATAGAACACTTCACCACTTGAACAGTTCGTACTCGCCTTCACCCAGATATATCAGTCATCTCTGTGAAGCGTTAAAGCGACTCCTGTAGCGCGCACTAAAGTTTTTACCCGGAAGATGCACTTTGCCCACATAGTCTAGCGTTATGATGTTCGGTTCGTCTTCATCCTCGCTGACCTCCTCGTCTCCTTCTAGACGTCGGACGTTGTAGGTGCGATACTTTTCAAGTTCATAGATGCTCTTGACCCGATCGAGTTCCTCACGCTCGATTCGATCCAACGCGACGCACAAAGCGTTTTCCTCTTCTGGCGACTCCTCCTCGGGCCAAGCTGTAGAACTACGTTCACCGGACTGACTCGATTCCTGGAGAATTTGCGGCTCGTCCTCGGGAAAGTTGTAGAACCTTGTTCGATGGACTGACTCGATTCCCAGAGAATTTGCGGGTCGTCTCCTTCCTTAAGATTTTAGACCGGGCAAGCGGTAGAACAGCGTTCGTCAGATTGACTCGATTCCCACATTCCGGGATTATGGCATCCGAGCCAGTGCACGGAAGAATCACAGCACTCGCTGTAACCTTTGCCGGCCCGCGCGATGTGGTATTCTAAACAACCGTTCGAGATATTAATATCGCTCATGTCCTCCAGACGGTAACCCCACTACCTAAACATGTTGAATGAGATACGTCTCCCCGCCTCGCAGCCGCTTTATTCGCTCGGGATGGAGGAGGGGGAACGCGCCCTCCCCTCCTTCTACGCTATATTATTCGCTTCGATCCACGAATTGTGAGACGAGTCGAACCCTAACCATTTGACGTATACTCTATTTCCAGAACGTCTGATTATCTTCTCTACAAGGTAAACATCCGGAAACGAAGTCTTTCTAATCTCCTTACCGTAGAAACCTCCAGTGATAAGACTACCTTTCATATCTTCGAGTAGGAAGGTCCTGGGATTAGTCTCGACGACGTTACGTATTTTAAACAGTTCGGTCGTCCAGTTCGCGGTATAACCCTCTTCGAAAACGTCCTTATACCGTCTGATACGAACTATATCACCCACTTTAAAAATCTTCGGCGTGGAATCTAACATCTTGAAACGTTTATAGACGGTATGTAAAAGTCTATCGTCCTTGACGTCTATAGGTCTCATCTTTATGGTCCAGTGTACTGTACGGTTGTATTCTTCCAGTAAGGAATCGATCATATCGATCCATCGATATGAACCTTTAGCCGTGAACCTCCTCCACATCATGTTCTTTAGAGTACGATTAAATCGTTCCACGACGCTAGCCTTGACGTTGCTGTATGTAGAATAATGATTGATCCTCTTTCTCTTCATGAGCGTTTTGAATTCTGCGTTGTAAAACTCTACCATTATCCGTTTGGAGATGACATACGCGAGGTAAACCTACCTTGTCGAGGAGGAGAGCCATTGCGGCGCTGACGTTCTTACCCGTCTTAGTCTTAACGAGTGCAGCCCAAGCCCTCTTGGAATACACGTCGATGATGGTGATAAGGTACTTGAAGCACTTATTCGATCCAGAGTAGGGTATCATCTCCACCAGATCGGCCTGAAGGAGCTCGTTCAAGCTCGTACGCTAACGTGTCTTCGAGGAAATCGTCGTCTTGCAGGACGATGAAGTTCACGCGCAATCTCCCACTTGACGCCGGACATGATTGTGATAAAATTCCGAAGAGATGAACGTCTTTATACGATGATTCCCGCCTCGCGTAATTCCTCAATGATAGAAACGATCTCGTTATGGTGAGCGGAATGACCGGCCTCGGTAGATGCGCGCAAGAGTCGTAATCGATCGACAAATTCGTTAGGATCTTCCCAATATGTATAATCGACCCCACTTCCTGTCTCCATCTTGTATAAACCCTCACCCTCAAGCTCCTCCTCAAACATAGGTTTGATGATTAACGAATACTTTGATCCGGCTCGCATCTTGATACGATCGTACGGTTCGTTTCTCAACCGATGCGCGTTCGTTTCTTCAAGCATAAACTTGTATACTTTCAGATCGTCCTTAGTATAATGAGCAGGTGCTCTTCTGAAGAGTAATTCTAATAGTCCTCGAGTATACGGTACCGTCTTATTGTTAAGGATTATTGTACCGTCTCTCCTGTTGTATACGATACGGCTATCTCCGAGCTTGGTAGAGTCACCTTCATGACGGACTCCGTAGGTCTTATCGGAATGTGCGTGAGATGAATAAAGATAAGAATCCAATAGATGGTTGTTTTGCAATCTCTCAGGTAAGGCTTCCGTCTCCTCAGGTACGGTAAGCGCCTTCACCATCTTGTTTAGGGATCCGTGATAGGTTTGAACGTTTCATTCGTGACGTGCTCAGACTCGTGCTGGGCATCACGTAGTTGCTTATACTTTCGTTTAATAATCTTACTCGCTTTTATATAACCTCCGTGACCTTCGTCGTCATGATGTAAGGTGTGAATGTCTCTTACCGTGAAGAAACGGTTCATTATATCTAAACGTAAGTAAAACCTAATTCTACGTATAAAATCTGAGACGTCGTCGGGCGTTTTTCTATCATGAAATATATAGAGTCATCTTTGGACACCTCGAAAGTGGATCGTCGATAATTTTAAGATTCAACAAGCAAATAATATCTTTCAAGTTCATGACCATCGTTGAAACGATGCCCGCCCTCTTGAACTTATAACCACGTTCACCCGTTAGAGTCAATTCGAAATGTCTCGCATCCTTCCGCATAGGTTTCGAATCCAAGTATATGTAGATGAAACTACGATTAACCGTAGAGTCTACATAAGCTTTAGGCACGGCACCTGAAGGTGATGAGGGCATACCTATGTTCCTCAAAACTAGACCACCCGCATCGTAAAGCCGTTCGGTATCCGTCCCCTTTACGTATAGTATACCTCTCGTTATCAAATCGTTGTAAATGGTTCGTTGTATCACGAAAGTTTCCTCTAGGATTAGCAGCTTTGAACTTAAAGCGTCAAGCTTCGTTTTATTTTCGTCGAGACGATCTTGAGCCAGTTTCCGCACCTCCTCCATTTCTTGACGATACTCTTCTCAAAGTTGGCGTATTTTATTCGATCTTCTCCAAATCCTCGATCAACGATTCCATCTGTTCTTTGATGACATCCTTGGCGTCGTTGAGGGCGACTATATGGTCGTTACTATGTCTCGCATCCATCCTATCGACGTAATACTTGTTACAGACATCCTTAAATGCGCTGGGCGTCTCCACGTTGACGATCCTCTTTGATCTAGCGCCGTAATAACCTTGAGAGTTTAGAGTCAGATTTCCCTCCGTCTCGACGAGAGATCTATATTTGTGCAGAAAATGACCTAATTTAGATATGGACGACATGATGTCTTACCGTGTACTGAATATACGTTCTTGTCAATCGTGCAAGATAAAGGAATCGAACCCGTAGCGATATCGTTTCTTATCAATCTCATGATCTTTGCTCACCACTAGAAAATCATACTTGTGTTTTTTTCCAACACAGTGAGCACACCTCTTTAAATTTTTGGAATGTCACATCTGTGTTCACGTGATCGTCGTAGACGTGTCTCAGATTCGTATCGTCCATCCTGAATAGGATGAGAAGATTTGCGTTATCTCTCAACATCTGTTTCGGAATGCGCGAGTACGTCTGACAGAGATAGAAACAGTCTATAGACTTATGTCTACCCATACTGAAATAAGCGTGTATATTAAACTGTTTGTCGCAAGCGACGTCGTCGAAAATGAATACAGAGTCGGGTTCGGCCTTGGACGGAGGGGTAATTTCCGCGTTGTCGGAATACGGGAAATAGCCCATACCTTTGACGAGCGAGAGAACCTTTGATAAACGTTGATACTTGGGCGGGTACAACGATTTAGAGTAAACGTACACGTTCTTGAAGCGTAGGCCATTAGGTTCCTCCAACAGACTGATCATGTTGTTGGTTTTACCGCAATTCGAAGGTCCGCAGATGATGCAGCGGATAGTATCAGGTAACAACGTACCGTGTCTCTGAGGTAAAGCTCCACCCTCATCGTGATCGTTGTTGTGAACAGTTAAAGAATCTGTCTGTTTCTCGAGCCGCATGTTGACTACTACTTCATCTATATAATGCGCGCACCTATATAAATGCTAATCAGTACGTGTCATGAGACGAAGAAGAGGGGGATGATTGTTGGATAAGGTAATCAATAATCTACCGTTTGAAGCGCATATACCTGGATACCAGTACTGCGGACCGGGGACAATGTTGGAAAAACGATTGAAACGGGGTGATCCTGGAATAAACGAGTTAGATCGACACTGTAAAGAACACGATATTGCCTAATCCAAGGTGAAAGATCTTGCAGGACGTCATACAGCAGATCGTGAACTTATCGAGAAATCGTGGAAAAGATTACTCGCACCTGACTCAAAGTTGGGTGAGAAAGCCGCCGCGTGGGTGGTCACAAACGCGATGAAAGCTAAAGTCAAGATGGGTTCAGGTCTAAAGAAGAAGAAGAAGAAAACTTAGCGTCGTCAACGGCGTCCTACTACTACTAGACGCCGTAAGAAGAAGGGTGGAATTCTACCTATACTACTTTTGATCGCAGCGCTTGGAGCCGTCGCTGGAGGAGCCGCTGGAATCTCGAAGGCTGTACAAAGTGCTAAGGCGAATACGAAACAATTGAACGAGGCTCAGAGACATAATCGTACGCTCGAATCTATCGCCATGGGGAAAGGTATGTATCTACGGCCTTACCCGAAAATAAAATGACTACCTAAACGTGCCCTTACTGAAATGGATCTGCACAAGTACGCCACCGAGTTAAAAATCCCCTTCTTTAGAGGAGTATTTGCGAGAGACGCTTTACCTAGCGGTTCTCCTTGGAAGATAGAGAACGCCATCATCAATCTTGATGATGATAGCGGTAAGGGTACGCATTGGGTGGCGTATAAGAAAACGGTGGACGAGCCGATTATTTCGATAGTTTCGGTGATCTAAGGCCGCCGCTCGAACTTCTTCGTTTTCTCGGAGGAATACCCACCACCTATAATCATACTCGGTATCAAGAGTACGGTACCGTTTTATGCGGTCTTCTTTGTTTAGCCTTCCTTAAATACTCGCGTTGAAGTTCGAACTTAGTAAATATGTCTATGACGCTTACACTGACGGGTCAGAATTCGAATCTGACAGAGAACTACTTCCCGCATATCCTTCTCGGAGAAGAGAATCCTGAAGAAGAATGGTTCATCGGACTGATCAATCTGGCCACGTTCAATTCCATACCGAACATTGACGAACGTAATAATAAATTTTATTGCGACGGTAAAGAGTATACAGTCCCTCCGGGCACCTATGAAATTGAGGCGTTGGATCGATTCTTGCGAAGGGAAGTCCCGAGTAACGTAAAGCTCTTGATTATCGGTGACCCTAGCACTTTAAAGAGATATATCACTTGCAATAAACCTATCGACATTACCCGACCTGGCACGTTTGCATCCTTGCTAGAGTTCGACTCGGTCATACTTCCTGCAGGGAAGACGCACATATCTACCAATACCGTGAATATTCTTCACGTGAACGTGATCCGCGTAGAATGTAGTCTCACTAGCGGAGCTTACGTCAACGGAGAACCGAGTCATACCTTGCACGAGTTCAGCATGACCGTCCCGCCGGGCTATAAGATAGTGGAAGCACCTAACAATATCATTTACCTTCTGGTAACGAAGCGAGTAATAGAGTCTATCGCGGTACGACTTGTTGACGAACCAGGTGATACCATCAACTTTAGAGACGAGACGATATCGCTACGTCTGCATCTGAAACGAGTCGGTGGAGATGGGTCTTGTACTAGATAAAACGAGACGGCGAAGTCTTCCTCGAAACATTGAGAGAAGGACAGTGAAAGTGTTAACACCTGCCAATAAACTCTATTTAAAACGTCTAGGTTACTCGTTACGAAAATAATGAATGACACCGCGGATATTCTGAACATTGGGGAGTCTGCCGCTTTTGATACGGCCTTGAGCAGTTTCCAGTATCATTTTTACGCCTCGTATATTCCCGGCCCGTTAGCTAACGGGAACGAGCTTAGGATATCTATCCAACAAGAAGGGTTATGCACACTACCTCACCGCTCTCTGCTACATATCAAAGGACGACTACTTTTGAATACGGGAGAACCTGGAAGTACTTAGAGGATTGTTAATAACGGAATACTGCATCTATTCTCAAGAATCGCCTATGAGATCAACGGGGTAGAGATTGATCAATCGAGAGTTGTGGGTATTTCGACTCAGCTTAAAAACTATCTATCTATAAGGAATGGTTGGCAGACTCATCTTTCAAACGCCGGTTGGAGGTTTGAAGGAGTTCACGTACACGCTGAAACAGGCATCTTTGACGTATGCATCCCTTTATGTCTCATACTAGGATTCGTTGAAGTCTATTCCCGAATACTTATCAACGCGAAACAAGAGCTGGTGCTAGTTCGTTCGACCGGCTACAACAACGCTTTACAAAGAGCCCCCCTCCTGCCGCGGAGACGCCCTCTAGGATCGAGTTAAGTAAAATATCTTGGCTTGTACCGCATATAAAGACTGACGATATCAATCGTCTCAACCTGCTTAATTTCATCAAGAGCGGGAGGATCATCGAGCTACCTTTCCGTACTTGGGAATTGTACGAGTACCCTAACGTACCCACCTCTAATCAACATGATTGGACCGTGAAAACGTCAACTTTGCTAGAAAAACCTCGTTACGTTGTTTTCGCGCTTCAGACCGGACGGAACAATACGACGGCCGCAGATAGAAGTATTTTTGATCATTGTAATTTACGTAATGCTAAACTCTATCTAAATTCTAACATGTACCCTTATGATGATATGAACTTGAACTTTAGACAAGATTCCTTCTCGAAATTATACGAAGACTACGCCAATTTCCAGACTTCGTACTACGGAACGAGCGCCTCTTTACCTTTACTTGACCCTTCTCATTTCAAGTCTCATGCACCCATTGTAGTGTTCGATGCCAGTCAACAGGAAGATACTCTCAAGGACGGCATGGTGACGTGTCGTATAACTTTCGAGACGGAGGAAAATATCCCGGTAAATACCAAGGCGTTTTGTCTCATCATTCACGATAGAGTTGTCCGCTATAACCCTTCAAGCAGTGACGTTAGCAAGATGACATCTTAAATGAGACAACATTGCACAAATATCGGCAACCTCAAACTGGGGGAGGGGGGTGGAAAGTTCAGTACACATCAATCTATATTAAAGGAACTGGGAAGTTGAGTCGGCTACAGAGTATCAACAACGCTGATAGCGACAAGTACAAAGCTTAAAAAAAACCGCGAGTGTTCCTGTACCTTTAAAAAAAATGTCCAACTGCTCAGCGAATGGTTTAAGAATTTTAAGTTTGATCGGACAAAACTTTTGCGATCTGACTAAGAGTACGATGCGGAACGATATGAGTTCGGTTATTCCAGCTTTGCTCCATATGATAGTCTTGATAAACGAGTATAAAGAGTGCATTGATTTCAATAAGTTATCATGCTTCTGCGGTCAAGACGAAGTTGACACGGTCAAACGGAGGAAGAAAACTACTGACGCTTCTAAACGTTCGCGTGGAAAGAAGAGTACAACTTCTGAGGAAACGAACGAGGAGCATACGAAGAAGAAGCTGCAAGACGGGTTGAGTGAACACTTTTAAAAAACTTTTTCACAGCTACTTGCAATGTATTAAACTTTTTAACGATTATCACCGTATAAGTTTAATAATGAGGTAAACTTTTTAACGATTAATACTTTATAAGTTTATTCTTTTCTTAGAAATGTAACGAGCTCTTTTTTAAATAAAAAGAATTAACGATTAACACTTTTGTTTTCTTTACATCTATAAAAAGGGTAAGGATGAGTAGGGATGTCATGTACCATCATTTGCACGTGACGCAAGTGTACCCATGACTTTATTATTTAAGGTTATCCCATTTAAATAGGCTAAAAGGCTATGTACCATCATTGGTGCATGATGTGAATATGAATACTCTCTATACCTTTGGTTTTTATTATTTACTTGGTTAAAGGTAAAAAAAGTTTTCCTAGGCCTGGGTTCTAATCCTGACTGTAACTGGTTATTGTACCAGACTGCCCTCTGAGAGGGCCCAGGTTGTAATCTCGACTGTTACCTTATGTTATTGTACCAGACTGTACACTGAGAGGAGCCAGGTTGTAACCCTGACTGTAACTGGTTATTGAACCAGACTGTACTCTGAGAGGGCCAGGTTCTAATCCCGACTGTAACTGGTTATTGTACCAGACTGTCCTCTGAGAGGTCCAGGTTCTAATCCCGACTGTAACTGGCTACCTCGTATTATTGTACCAGACTGGTCTCTGAGAGGCCCAGGTTCTAATTCCGACTGTCACCTTATGTTATTGTACCAGACTGTTCTCTGAGAGCTCCAGGTTGTAATCCCAACTGTAACTGGTTATTGTACCAGACTGTACTCTGAGAGGTCTGGGGTTGTAACCCTGACTGTAACTGGTTATTGTACCAGACTGTTCTCTGAGAGAGCCAGGTTCTAATCCCGACTGTAGCTGGTTATTGTACCAGACTGTCCTCTGAGAGGTCCAGGTTCTAATCCCGACTGTAACTGGCTACCTCGTATTATTGTACCAGACTGGTCTCTGAGATCCCCAGGTTCTAATCCCGACTGTCACCTTATGTTATTGTACCAGACTCTTCTCTGAGAGCTCCAGGTTGTAATCCCAACTGTAACTGGTTATTGTACCAGACTGTACTCTGAGAGGTCTGGGGTTGTAACCCTGACTGTAACTGGTTATTGTACCAGACTGTTCTCTGAGAGGTCCAGGTTCTAATCCCGACTGTAACTGGCTACCTCGTATTATTGTACCAGACTGGTCTCTGAGAGGCCCAGGTTGTAATCTCGACTGTCACCTTATGTTATTGTACCAGACTGTTCTCTGAGAGCTCCAGGTTGTAATCCCAACTGTAACTGGTTATTGTACCAGACTGTACTCTGAGAGGTCCGAGATTGTAACCCTGACTATAACTGGTTATTGTACCAGACTGTTCTCTGAGAGGGCCAGGTTCTAATCCCGACTGTAACTGGTTATTGTACCAGACTGTCCTCTGAGAGGTCCAGGTTCTAATCCCGACTGTAACTGGCTACCTCGTATTATTGTACCAGACTGTACTCTGAGAGTTTCGGGGTTGTAACCTTGACTGTAACTGGTTAGTGTACCAGACTGTACTCTGAGAGGTTCGGTGTTGTAACCCTGACTGTAACTTGTTATTGTACCAGACTGTTCTCTGAGAGGTCCAGGTTCTAATCCCGACTGTAACTGGCTACCTCGTATTATTGTACCAGACTGTACTCTGAGAGGTTCGGGGTTGTAACCCTGACTGTAACTGGTTATTGTACCAGACTGTACTCTAAGAGGTCGGAGGTTGTAACCCTGACTGTAACTGACTACCTCGTATTATTGTACCAGACTGTTCTCTGAGAGGGCCAGGTTCTAATCCCGACTGTAACTGGTTATTGTACCAGACTGTCCTCTGAGAGGTCCGGGTTCTAATCCCGACTGTAACTGGCTACCTCGTATTATTGTACCAGACTGGTCTCTGAGAGGCCCAGGTTGTAATCTCGACTGTCACCTTATGTTATTGTACCAGACTGTTCTCTGAGAGGTCCAGGTTCTAATCCCGACTGTAACTGGCTACCTCGTATTATTGTACCAGACTGTACTCTGAGAGGTTCGGGGTTGTAACCCTGACTGTAACTGGCTACCTCGTATTATTGTAGCAAACTGTACTCTGAGAGGTCCGTGGTTGTAACCCTGACTGTAACTGTCTACCTCGTATTATTGTACCAGACTGTACTCTAAGAGGTCTGAGGTTGTAACCCTGACTGTAACTGGCTACCTCGTATTATTGTACCAGACTGGTCTCTGAGAGGCCAAGGTTCTAATCCCGACTGTAACTGGCTACCTCGTATTATTGTAGCAAACTGTACTCTGAGAAGTCCGAGGTTGTAACCCTGACTGTAACTGGCTACCTCGTATTGTACCAGACTGGTCTCTGAGAGGCCCAGGTTCTAATCCCGACTGTAACTGGCTACCTCGTATTATTGTAGCAAACTGTACTCTGAGAGGTCCGAGGTTGTAACCCTGACTGTAACTGGCTACCTCGTATTGTACCAGACTGGTCTCTGAGAGGCCCAGGTTCTAATCCCGACTGTTATTGTACCAGACTGGTCAATGAGAGGCCCAGGTTGTAACCCTGACTGTTATTGTACCAGACTGGTCTCTGAGAGGTCCAGGTTGTAACCCTGACTGTAGCTGGTTATTGTACCAGTCTGTACTCTGAGAGGCCTAGGTTCTAATCCCAACTGTCACCTTGTATTATTGTACTAGACTGGTATCTGAGAGGCCCAGGTTCTAATCCCGACTGTTATTGTACCAGACTGGTCTCTGAGAGGTCCAGGCTGTAACCCTGACTGTAACTGGTTATTGTACCAGTCTGTACTCTGAGAGGACCAGGTTCTAATCCCGACTGTCACCTTATGTTATTGTACTAGACTGTTCTCTGAGAGGTCCGAGTTGTAATCCTGGAGAGGGCAGGTAAAAAATAACAATACACGTACACACACTCACATACGTACACACACTCACATACGCACACAGAAAACTCTATTTAATGAATATAATGATAAACATTTTTTTAAACCGATACACACTAAATTAGTATATTTTTTCTTCAGTCAAGTTACAGAACATGAATATTTTTTTCTCAAGTCTTTTTTTAAAAGCACTAACATTTTTTCTAATGATAAAGGTATAGTGACATTAATTATTCACTTTTGTATTAATCAAAACATACATACACAGAAAACTCTATTTAATGAATATAATGATAAACATTTTTTTAAACAGATACACACTAAATTAGTATATTTTTTCTTCAGTCAAGTTACAGAACATGAATATTTTTTTCTCAAGTCTTTTTTTAAAAGCGCTAACATTTTTTTCTAATGATAAAGCTATAGTGACATTAATTATTCACTTTTGTATTAATCAAAACATACATACACAGAAAACTCTATTTAATGAATATAATGATAAACATTTTTTTAAACAGATACACACTAAATTAGTATTTTTTTTTCAGTCAAGTTACAGAACATGAATATTTTTTCTCAAGTCTTTTTTAAAGCACTAACATTTGTTTCTAGTGACATTAATCAAAACATACGCCCACTTTTTTCTCAAGTCTTTTTTAAAAGCACTAACATTTTTTTATAGTGACATTAATCAAAACATACGCACACTGAAAACTCTATTTAAACAGATACATACTAAATTAGCATATTTTTTCTCAAGTCTTTTTTAAAAGCACTAACATTTTTTATAGTGACATTAATCAAAACATACGCACACTGAAAACTCTATTTAAACAGATACATACTAAATTAGCATATTTTTTCTCAACTCTTTTTTTAAAGCACTGACATTTTTTTTCTAGTGACATTAATCAAAACATACGCACACTGAAAACTCTTTTTAAACAGATATGCACTAAATAAGTTTATTTTTTCAGTCAAGTTATAGAACATGAATATTTTTCTCAAGTATTTTTTTTTTAAAAAGCACTAACATTGACATTACACTATAGAGACATGGGGGTTAGTAGATGCCTGTTCACTTGTACTGGATAAAGTTGTAGATCAGGCACTGACACACACACACACACACTTGCACTATAAAGATAATGGTCCGTCTTCAATCGACGTCTCTTGAAAGGAAGTAGACGGTTGCTCGCTTATAGAGTAATGACCCAAGGTAGAGTTCTGACTGATCCTGCTAACACGTGTCGTTTGTCGTCGATAGAGCATAGTGCAACCCGATTGAATTTTTGTGTGTAAAGTTTGAATCCTACAGCTCTTATTGAATGAGCTTCTCTCATGACTACCGTTTCATTAGTCAAACAATTACGATAGTCCTCTAAAGAGAGCGTTCTTAACGCGCTACTCTTGACACCTTTTGCCTTGAGCGTCTCACCATCTCCTTGCACCGCAAATGAATAGAGTTTAGGGCGTAAACCTATGAACTCGGTGATGATCCGACCTCGAGTCTCGTCTTTTAGTTTATCGAGCACCCCTTTATTTACTACGGGCATGCCGTAAACATTGTCTTGTCCGTAAGTGGAGGTGTCCAGGTAGTCATTAGCTAACAGGATAAGTCGCTGGTACGCATCCTCAACAGTCATGTAGTAGAGAAGTGAGTCTGTATCTGTATATTGGAGTTTTAACGTACCTGGAGGGAATTCAGGAACCATGACCTGGTAATGTAGGCCGTACATGACTACTTTCGAGATTTCCAAAATGGCGAATCCCGCATAAATTGGCATATCAAAGTAAATCTCCTGCGGTTCCATCTCAATGATGACTAGGTTTCCTGATACAATCATAAGGTTTTTAAAGTTTGGACTGGCTATGAGGTTACCCGCTCCAAATTTCCCTTCCCACCTGGTAGTTATTTTTACCGTACGGTAGGCCCTCTTGTTAGATATAAGGTGGCCGAATGCGGCATTGTTCATCAGTTTGAAAAACATGTTTTCAAACTGAGTGCTCGCTTTACTCCTCATTTCCGCGTTCAGCTTGATATACGGAGCCATCCATGGAGATTGTTTGAAACTGAGAACCCGGTGTACCATCCTCAGTTTCAACCCATTCACTAAACATAACTTTAGATGACGCTAGTGAATGACGTACCTAGTCTTATCAGCTAAAGTCGTTAACAATTTCTCGTGTTTCCCTACGGGTGGAATTCCTTTCTCAGGACAGAACGGCAAGTCAGAATGAGCGTCGTGTACATCTTGTGGATATTCAAGATCTACCTGCAAGATATAGCCCGTATCCGCATCGTCCTCCACTTTTAGCACGTCCAAACGTTCAATTTCATCATCTTCAAGCCACCTGAACGCTCCATAGGGTAACGAGCTCAACATGCTAAATGAATAGAGTCCATTCACGTCTAGATAAACGAGGTAAGACTCTGGTTTGGAACGGTCAAATGAACTCATATAACGATTATTAGCTACAGAATGACGATTAGCTACGAAACATATCCCTCCCCGAATAGCCTTCTCAATGAATTGATGTATATCTACGTCATCTATTAATTCGAGCCGTACCTGGGTTATTCTCAATAGAGTTTCGTACGTGAGACTGGGCGCTGTAAGAGACCATCCGGGATCGAGTCTATTCGTCTTCATACAAAGATCACGGAAGTTCTCAAAGACGTCGGCCAGTAGCGTCACGTCTGTATACAGGTAGAGGTTCGAGTAACCCCAAAGATTCTTACATTCAAATAGCCGCCAAACCTCACAGGCGTGAACATAGTCTTCCTGAGAGATATGACTATCCGTGAGCGCGTTATAAAATTTATCTTTGCTAGGTAACTGAGTCTCGTTCAGCCGCTCAAATAAATCTATATAGTCATAGGGGAACACACCTTTACGAGTGACTAGTTTGAAGCGTTCATCATCAGAATGACACTTACGAGTGATTTTAAGTTGCTCAGGTTCGAGGTAAGACACACATTTCTCTAGGGAGGTACATAGAAAGCTGAAACTATCTATAATTTTAATTGCGATCCCTCGAAACCCGTGCCGAATATACTTCATGATTACTTTGAATCTTCCCATAGTCTCTCCAATAACCTTAACTTTTCCTGGATTGACAAGAACGCTCTCCCCTGTGAACGGATCAGTTTCTCTACGTTCAACAAGTGATTCGAGAAGGAAAAAATTATCGTAGCAACGCGCGTTATGGATTACCATGCTCAGATGACTAGGGTTCTTGTAATTAATATTACACCCTGCGTGACTGCTACCACGATAAAGGCCTGTCAAGTGGCAATGATCCATAACGTGGATATCATCGTTCGCGTAGGGTTTTTCACATATATGACAATGAGTGGCCGTATTGTGAGCATCTCTTTGAGCAGGTGTTAGCGGCGTCATTGGAACTACAGTACTATAATAATCTAGTACGCGCTTTGCCATATCTAAGAGAGCTTCAACAAATTGGTCTGTACAATCTTTTCCCGTGAAGTGTCGGTACTCCGAGAGATTATCATCAAAAATGCATTTAGTGTACATGCCTACAGAATACGATACATGACTCTGCACATTCTCAGTATAAGAAAATTTCGTGTCAGGATCACACGTTTCTATAGGTAAGAGTAAGCTCTCCAAGTCAGCGTACACGATAAATCCTGTTTTCTCTTGTTGTTTATACTGTGAGAACGCCAGGAATTTATTTTCTCCTTGAGGGAATGTACTCCTTACCGCCCCAAATTTTTTACACGTTTCTTTATGTTTTACAAGCTTATTTTCAGTCAGAAAAGAGCTCAAACAACGCTCACAAAAATACCTACGTTTTCTGTGAGACAAGGGTGTTAGTTGCGGGTTTATTAACCGTGACAGATTTTTGATCGCACTGAAATGATAAGTTTCCATCCCATGTACTTTTATCATGAATAAATGAACATGTCTAACGCGCTCTTTAGCACTGACATGCACGGGAACGATCACTAGCTTTTTAGAGTTGTCTGCAGTGTCCATATAAGAGTCACTATCTTCGTATTTTGCAGTGTACACATTAACAGATATATCGTTAAGCTTTTCGAAGCGTTCAATATATCTCGTTTCGAACGGGAGAGGGATTCCATCCAGATTCAACACGTCACGAAAATTAGGATATGATGATAAACGCTGAGCTTTCCCTGTCGGCTCAAAGAGGCACGCCAATATGGATACGGATAAGCAAAGTCCTTCTTCAGCTTGAACATTTATCAGCGCTCTACGTCTAGCTATAGTTTCAGGGATTTGAACGTAGGCCCCGATCGTGAAAACGGAGTTTTTTGAGAAATTTACTCTCATTTCCAACGTGCCGTTGTATATCCACCCGAGTCTCTAGAAAACGAAGCCTTCAATCTAAGCAAGGAGTGGGAAGACCACGTTATTCTCATATAACTCCTCTAAGTTTATTGGGTTAAATATATTGTATAGAGAAGAATTGAAATAACCCTTTTCAATTCTACCTTCAGTAGTATGCTTAAACTCGCAAATGAGGCTACAATTTACCTTTATCGGACCGTTCGCGTTTGATTCTTATTCTACGGTCTTTACATAAATATCCCTACACGCAACGAGAACCTGTACGGGATCCTTATAGGGTAGTTCATTACTGAATGAGTATGTCTTTATACGTCGGGCGTATGCTTGTTCAATAAGTTTAATAGAAAGTCCTAGTGGCTTCAGGTAAAGCCTAAACTTAGTAAATCCTGTACCTAAGTTTCGTGATAAAGTCAAAAGTCTTTGGCTCTGTGTGTCTATATTGTCAAGGTCCGATATCAGTACCCTCGAGGTCTTAATCTGGCCAGGTATATGTTCAATGTAAGCATTATACACCTTCCCTTCGCGAAGAGCAACGTCATGTTTCAAGTATCTAATTAAAATTTGTTCATTAGCGTCTAGATCCGCGAGAGTATACACCCTATTTCCATTAGTTTGCCGAGATACAATGATAGGAGGTGACAAGCGCACTCGTTTTGCCGGTGGTTCTGTCATGTTTGGGTGCACTATGCTCTAAACAGGCCCTACTCTCTCCTCCGTATTATCTTCTTCATTTCTGGCCAGCTTGCTCTATAATCTCTTCGAGCGGCTCTGAGACAGCTATAAAAAACAAACAGGGGGATCTAGTTGACAGTTCATGAAGCCATGATATACAAACATTGAAGCTAATGTGTGTGTGAGTGTGTGTGTGTGTATGTATGTGTGTGTGTGTGCGTGTGTGTGAGTGTGTGTTTAATTCGAGATATATACGCATTTAAAGGTAAGAGTGAGTTGTCCACTATGTACCATAATTTGTGCATGACGTGAGTTTAAAATCACTCAGTATACTAATTGGGAAGTGAACCCGAGGGTTGAACCTTGTAAAGAAAAAAAGTTTTTCCAAATAATGCTGGGAGGCTGAAGCAAGACTCGAACCTGAATCGTCTGTGTAGAGGAAGCGGGTCTGCATTTACGTAGAGTAAAAGTGGTAAAAAACCTCCTTCTCTTCATTCGTCATGAGTGAGATTCGAACCTTGTAAAAGGGAAGGGGAGGAAAAAACCTCATCTCTTCAATCGGTATGACTGAGATTCGAACCTTGTAAAAGTTTTATCAGAAGTTTCCAAATAATGCCGGGAGGCTAAAGCAAGACTCGAACCTGAATCGTCTGTGTAGAGGAAGCGGGTCTGCATTTACGTAGAGTAAAAGTGAAAAAAAACCCTTTTCTTCATTCGGTATGACTGAGATTCGAACCTTGTAAAAGGGATATGAGGAAAAAACCTCAGCTCTTCATTCGGTATGACTGAGATTCGAACCTTGTAAAAGGGATAGGAGGAAAAAACCTCAGCTCTTCATTCGGTATGACTGAGATTCGAACCTTGTAAAAGGGATAGGAGGAAAAAACCTCAGCTCTTCATTCGGTATGACTGATATTCGAACCTTGTAAAAGGGATAGGAGGAAAAAACCTCAGCTCTTCATTCGGTATGACTGATATTCGAACCTTGTAAATAAAAAACGTTTTTTTTCCAAATAATGCTGGGAGGCTGAAGCAAGACTCGAACCTGAATCGCCGGCGTGGAGGAAGCGGACCTGCATTTACGTAGAGTAAGAGTGAGAAGGATCAAGGTTCGAATCTAGGCTGCATGTACTGAGGGCAATTTTCTCAAAAAATTGTTTACGATTCTTTCTTCATGCAAAAGCGAGTACACTTCTTATAAATATAACCCTTTTCTAATATCTAAAAAATATTGGCTTAATTAGTTCATAACTCGAGCGGGTAGTAAGACTTGATGCTAGGAAAAAGCACATTATTTTCTATTTTTTTCTGAATGTCTCTGATTAGATTAACCAAAATCATATTAAATGTATGACTCGAAAATACATTTTTTATGCTAACATTGATAATGTTTTTATTATATTATTAGCGTTATCATTCAGTCTGACTGAGATTTGAACGAATCAATTTTTTGAATATAAGAGAATCAGTAGACTATTATGTATTATTATTATTATTAGCATCACGTCTTACTACCCGTTCGGTTTATACGCTAATGTGTAATGGTAGGGTGATTGTGAGATGAAATGGAGGATCTACAGTTTAACGTGGAATCCGAACCACGGTGGAGGTCTGGCATTCCCCCATTCACAAGATATCCTGAAGGAAGGTTTTTTTGGGAAATATGTGTTATCATTTGTAAAATCACAGGAATTAGAGGAAGTGAACCCGCATTCGAAGAGTTGAAAAAACACACTCTGTACATCCTTGACGAGAAAAATACATCTTTCGATTACGTTAATGTGTAATGGTGAGATGAAATGGAGGATCTACAGTTTAACGTGGAATCCGAACTACGGTGGAGGTCTGGCATTCCCCACATTCACAAGATATCCTGAAGGAAGTGTTTTTTGGAAAATATGTGTTATCATTTGTAAAATCACAGGAATTAGAGGAAGTGAACCCGCATTTGAAGAGTTGAAAAAACACACTCTGTACATCCTAACTGAGATTTGAGCTGAAAAAAAACATATTTCGATTGATTTGATTAATCCTAGAAATGGTTGTAATAAACGTACCTTCGAAGCTTATGAGTGCCGTCTTGCTGTTTTTGGAGATGCCTTGGTATACTAGCAGTAAGTCAGCTTTGGAGAGCTCCTTCAGCTGGTCGTCAGTGAGTAGAGAAAAACGCGCCGGTAACCACATGTTATATTTGTTCTCCAACAAGGTGAGAACTCTACGCCCGTATCTAATTGTTCAGCTTCCTTGACACTATCTCACTCGAGCCGATTGCTGACAAAAGCGCTGCTGAGTATTCACTAGACATTCTTGATGATGTTGTTAAAATATATAGATTATAGATAATGAATTCAACTTAATATATAGAAGTAAGGGTTGCAAACTACTACCCCCCTCTTCAGTTGGCGGGGCGAAAAGGGGTTTAGAGTAGCTTAGCCCCTCCCTCTTCAGAGCGTGAGAAGTTTCGAAGTTCCCAGAAAACCACTGCGTCAAGAGACTCATTTAGCAACACGAATAAACTACTTCTTAAGTCCCCTCTTGTAAAATTCTCACAGACCACTTACGTTCAAAATGAATCTCTGTCAAGTTCAAAGCGAAACAGATGTTAACTTCCTGAGTTAAAGCTCTCTCACGGCTAGGGGAGTCGAGCTAGCCGGCCGATTCGGAGGAAGACATTCATCACTTGTCATATATTGCCACCCCAAATGTTCTTAGCAAGGAGGGTGCGAGTAGGGAAAAGTCACCCCAATACGAAAGAACATCCTTTTTCAACTCGGTTTTAGATATGCCTGCGTCAAATCTAAAAAGAAAATGTAACACTAAGATTAAAGGTTAACCCTTTTTTTTCTAGTTCATTTTCATGGGAATCTTACGCCCCTATGATAAGTTTGCTTATCATGACCAATCATACAAGCCTTTCTCTAATGCTCCGCCTCCTTCAGCAAGTCATAGAATCATTTCTCCCCACCTCTCCGCATGTATAATGAAGCAAAGCACCCGTGAGTCCACGCCGGGGGAGGGGTGAGGGGGTACTTCCGTCCTGAAAACCCTAAAACCCCCCTACTAACATGTGATATTCTGGTCGCATCTCCAAAGGTGTAGAAGGTTCTTTCATGAATTGCTATCCCTTCCCTCTGGTCTGTGTGTATGTTTTCTACTATGTTCTAGTTCCCCCTCCTCTCAGAAAATAATCATTTATATACTGGTGTTATTCGCATAATATTTTACTTCTTGATTCAACCGTGTTGTGAGACACATACTAGGATAGGATGATGCTAAGTTACAAATTCTATTTCGGCCTTTATATTTCAAAATTATCTTTTTGGACTCGCAATATTGATTTAATTAAAATTTAAATAATCACTATGAATTGGATTTATAGATTTTTTGGTAAAGGCAAACAAATGTCCCCTCTGGACATACGTGGGATTTTTATAATTTATTTAATGGTACATGAAATAATTTGCTGTTATATCATTTTTGAATAATGATATATCACGTAGGAAAGGTATACCGGCACGGCATAAGATAAATTTTGAGACATACTATTAATATTTTTAGGAATCCTGTTATAGCCCATCTGGCTTTATAAGTGATTGTCACTTTTGGTGAACGTTAGTTTTGTATGTCATCGTAAGGCTACGTATGGCATGTTGGCTATCTGAGGTGGGATATGTTTATAGCCCGTCCGGCTGTGTAATTTTTTGCGTTTATTATATTGTTACTTAATTGTGGACTATCTCCCTTGTGCTATGGTAAACTTTGATTTCGGGGAGACGTTTGGCAATAAGGATATTTTCTTGTTAAGTTTTAAAAGAACTTTTTTTCTATTGTTATGTGGTCTGTTGGCCTGTTGTGGTTTGGTTTGTATTTTTGTTGTATTGCGGGTTGCCACGGAGACCCTGAGGGGCCATAGAATAAACATTGTGGTATTCTTTTGGTCGTATTGGAACACGTGTTGTAATGACAACATTGATATTATGGGTATAGCCCAATATTCATATTTTATGTATAAATATCTATTTATTCTTTATTGTTATTTATATTTACCAATATTAATTGTTATTTTTCTAAATAAACATACGTTTACTTCATGCAATCTTTTCATTAACAAATTATAGGTTAATAGTTGTAACTTTTAAAGAGTTTCTCGACCTCTACCCCCTTTTGCTCTAAGTATCTATTCAACAAATAATAATTATGGAGAGTTCATGGAAACGAAATGTCGTATAAGCCAGAGAGAAAGGCCTGTACACCATATTTTGTCCTATCGGCTCCTCTGCAATTTATCATTTGTTGTATTTTTTTTTATTTGTGTATATGTGTGCCAGCCCTTATTTATCAGAGGATAAGGGTGGTGGTACAAGTTAAGGTTGTTCAATCTTATCCATCCCATCGCACCCTCTCCACTAACTTTGGGAACGCCACCTCCCAAGTCAGAAGCATCCGGGCTGGAGTGCCGCAGGGTTCCATGGTGGGCCTGCTGCTCTTCAGTCTCTATGTGAACGACATTCCAAAATCCCCAGGCACCGAGTTGGCTCTGTATGCGGACGACACGGGTCTAGTAGCGGAATCTTGGCGAGTGCAGCTGGTGGAGAGGCGACTCCAGACGCACCTGATGCAGTTGGAGGGGTGGCTGACCACCTGGAGAACAAGTATTAACGTGGAGAAGAGCACAGTAGTACTCTTCACATGGAAAAGAAAGTACTACAGGCCGGCCCCACTCCAGCTGTTCGGAGAACAAATCAGATGGGCGGGCAGTGTTAAGTACCTGGGATTTACGCCGCTGGACACCAAACTGACCTGGCGACTACACTGTAACGAGAGACTCAACAATGCGAGGCAAAGGCTGGGAGTCCGTGGCTCACTGCTTAACAGGCGTAGCGCCCTGTCTACAAGGAATGGTCTGACGCTGTACAAGCAGCTGCTCAGGCCGATCCTCGACTATGCGTGTCCCACTTGAGGCCACCTGGTGAACACGTATATGAGGAGGACGCAGGTGTTCCAGAGCGTATGTCTGAGGATCATTGTGGGTGCACCTTGGTATGTCCGGAATGAGACTCTATATCACAACCTGGATATGCCTACCATCAAGGACCATTTCCGGAAACTGGCGCAGTCCTTCTACGCCAGACTTCCCGGTGCCACCAATCCTCTTATCCAGGGGCTTAGGGACTACGTAATCAACCCTGGTGGGTGTCATCAACGTCCCAAAGCCCTGCTCGGATAAGCGATATGTGTCAACAGTGGTTTGGCAGGCTCTCACCCAGCCCCCCATAGAGTAGTGTCTCCGCACGTAACTTTAAAAACCCTTATTCGGTTTTCCAACATACTTTTTGTTTCCCCCCTCCCCTCAATATTAATATGTCTTTCTTTGTTTCAGAAACTTCGCGAAACGCGACAACCCATCTATTATTTGCTAACCACACGGTGTGACCAATTGTGCAGTACGTTTTGTAACTTGCTCTCGTGCTCCCTTTCAGGGATCATCAGAGCATGCTAATGTAATGTGATGTGATGTGTCATATTTTGTATTCTATTCTAACGACTCGTCGAAGGAGCATTTGCAAAGACTTCAAGTACTAGTAGACGTACAAGCGGTGGTCTCGAAGTTCGACGCGTTGGTCTCGCCTCTTCGCCGCAGATAATGTAATATCTGAGACTACTTGATTTAATATCTAGTATTTTTGTTAGGGTCTTCGTAGACTGTTTGCTATATCCGTATGATATTTTTATATGTTAGGTATAGTTAACTGTTTTTCTGTCTCCATAAGGCATAGTTTTGAATGTCAGAGTTTTTGACCTGTTTTTCTATGTCCATAAGACCCTATACTGTATGGCCAAGTCGCATATGGTATTACCGTTTAAATCGGAAAAAAGGGAGATAAGGTAATCTAGAGCTTTGTTTATGACATAGTTGGGTCTTTTACCGATACCATTCTCTAGTCTATCTATTGTTGTACCTTAGTACGGTACTCTACTAGTCCAGATTAGTGGCCAGCGTGGTTTTGTTTATTTTGTCCTGCCCACATCTGACACCGCTTGAGTTAGTTAATGTTTCATTGTTTGCAATTGTTATAGTCTGTCTCCAGACTTATGTTAAAATTTAAATATACTATTGAATAACCTGACACTACTAATTAGGAATAGACCGGCCATAGTACCTTTCAGCCTAGATTCCTGGTAGCTAGCTTTGAACTATTTGTAAGATTATAGTTCCACTTCTAGGAATTAAACTTTTGTATCTTGTAACTCATTGTAGAGTTAGCTCATGCAAGCTAGCCCGTTTAACTACCAACGCTGTAACTTCTTAAACTAAGACATTCTAAATTTAGCTATTGTTTAACTATAGTTCTTTTCCATTCTTAATAGGTTAAAGTCTAGTAGCCGTAAGGCTTGACTGGTGTTATGTATTTTGGCATAATCTTAAATCTATAGTTCCATCCAATTTAAATTTCCGCTATTTTCAGGCAAACTCACCTTCATTTTATAATGTGTGTTTGTTCTACTTTAACAAGTTACACCATTTTCTAATAAAGTCCCAACAATACTTGTCTTGGTTCTGATACAAATTAAGGTTCTTCACACATAGCACTCCCATTGGGATAAAAATGTCTTAAGGCTGCGTTCACTTTGGATGCACGCTTGCGCAAGTATTAGGTTGCGCGAGCGTGCGCAAGCAGCTTGCGTGTGTACGAAGTGGTCACATTGGTTGCAACTAGGTGCAAGTAATCACTTCCAGTGAGCCGATTATTTTAAGAATAGGGAGAAAGATGGAAAATATAGCCGCATTTTCCTGGCTCTCCTTAAGCAGCCAGATAAATTCTTTGGGTACTTTAGAATGATGCTAAGTGGCGAGTTCTTAAAACTGAAATTCAGTGTATGCCGGCCAATGTAGACGTGATTCTGAAATGTGTATGCTTGTTGCATAGCATTGTTATTGATAGAGGCAGTGCAGAAGTGGATAGTTATGTTGCACAAAACTAAACACAGCTGCTTCGAGACTACCGGCCAAATAATGACTTGCGTAGATACAATAGAGCTACTGAAAAGGCAATTAAAATCAGAGATGCTTTTAAACACTACTTCAATACCTAATAAACCAAACATTGTTCAAACTTTCATAGGCTAACTACTAATAATGAATCATAACTATTCAGTAGGTAATTATATTATTTTGTGATTTTTGTGATAGTTAAAACAATAATAATTAAGTTGAAATAAAGTTTTTTCGTCACTTTTCAAAACTCTCTTTACCTACTTGGAATATCCAATATGGTTCCTATCTCCGCCCACAGTTTCTTTATAATGTCTCTGTTGATATGGTTCTTAGAAGAGACATCCCAGATGGCCCTTTTTGCTTCAACGCATGCTATTAGCATATCGACTTCCATCGTAAACACAAACACAGATACATAAGGACAAAACCTCTTGAAAATACAAGGGAATTAAAATAACTCTCACGTCGATACAGCAAGCGTGCATGAAGAAACACAAGCTTGTACAAGCTTGCGCATCCAGTTCGCACTCAGTGTGACCAGCTCGGGCACGCCACCATTGGTTTAGATGGGTTTATTAGGATTCTGTTTCTTCGTACAAGCTTGCGCACCATCGCGCATACAGTTTACTTGCGCAAGCGTGCATCCAAAGTGAGCGCAGCCTTACTTAACAAAAATTATTCCCATCAATACACAATGGGATGTTTTGTACATGATCACTTCAAACCATTTGTAATACTTTCGTCTTTTGAATTTAAATAAACTGATTTGTTAAACTTGTATTTCTCTCTCATGTTTCATGCTACCCATCCTTCTTAGTATATCTTTGTTACTGTATTCGTTATTTCTTCTATCTGATAGGAGAAGCGGTGATACAAATGTATAAATGTTGAGAACCGGAGTAGATGGGTGCTCTTACAGTCCACTTGTCTTTAGTTTCACGTCTCACCAATAAAGTTTGAAGTTAAATTTCTTCTGTGTAGCAATGAGTAGATAAAACATCATTTTTATACAATTTTTTTTTCTTCTCGAATGTTTCGTTTTTCTCTTTACAAACCCTTAAGTCTGGACACATGATAGCACAGTCTTTTCTACCACAAATCAAACACCTTACATTTATTTCGTAGTCTTTAGAGTAGTTCTCAGGTCTGAAACAAAGTTAACAACTCCTTTTCTTCCACAAAACTTATTGTTTCTGAATGAGTGTCATTGTTCGTTTATGAAAACATTCCCTACTCTCATGAGATTTGTCACAAAATATACAAATAGACTTATGTTTTGGTTTCCTTTCCCCTAAAAAAAAGCTCACACGCAGTTGCTACAAATTCATCTTTTTGTTGTTGTTCTTCTTCTTCTTCTCACTTCTTGCGTTATCATCAGCCAGTCTAAACCCGTTTTTCGCAAGTTAAGATCCTTTCTACACCTTCGACTTCAGCTCTCAAAAATGCCAACAAATGTTTCAGTTTTGTAGTATAAACATTATCTTGAACATCTTCATTGTTGCAGACCACAGAATTTCTTAACCACGCTCTAATAATTTCTTCTGGATTACAGGATTCAACCATAGGAAATAACATAGCCACATACCTGTCTGATGTCATCCATATTTATTCCAAGGATCTTAAATGTGATTCCGGTTATCATACAAGTGTGCTGTATCTCTCTTATCTTGGTTAACAGTTGCATTTTTAATTACTAATTCCAGAAGTTCACGAACATAAAATTCTTTCAGTAGCTCCTCTTGGTCAAATCTATTTTTAAGACTGTCAATCGCCTTATAATAGTTGTCAGCAGTGGGAGGAAAACTGTCTACTTTCTCACGTGCCCTTGCTCCCTATGTAGTTGCCTGGATGAGTTACTGGAATTTATCTTCAGCCTCCAATTCCATATCCTAATGTGTATATTTAAACTGGCTCCAGGAACTCAACCAATCATTCACTTGTCCCTCAAATGTCTTCAATTATATTTTAGATAGTTGTAATTTTTTCCTTGTAGTTGGGGAATTGAAAATTGACACCGCATTATTCTTTTACACTAATAACCTATTTAGAAGAGCTTCAACTTTAATCCTAGCCTCATCCATAATTTGAATACCTATATTCTTCAACAGTCCTAGATTCTTGTTCATAATCTTCCTCAGATCCACTAACTGCTTCTAGAAATGCATTGCCTACCTTTTCATCAAGGGTTGCCAATTGACTACTTAACCTTTCCAATGTTGCATACTTGGTTCTCAATCCCTCTTCATCGGGCTTCTCTGCAGTCAAATCTGCCATTAATACATTATATAACCTTGTAAAGAATCCTCGTAACGGCTTACGTCGTTTTATTAATTGATCCATGTTTATTTTGTTAATGATAGTGCACATTTACTAGATCTTACCTTTTCACCACACTATCACGTCGGGGTCACTCCTTGTTGAGAAATTACAAGAAACTTACCAAATTTCCCTTTTCTCCAGCTTAATATATTGATTCACAATTTCTTACAGCAAAAGATGTTCACAAAGCACCACACACATTAACGACATTTGTATATAACATTTATAAAACAATTTTAATCTTTTATTGACCAAAAACACAAAACTAGACGCCAAATCATCACATTGCTCAATATTGTCTAATTGACGATAGGCTGCTAATTACTAAAACATGCTTTAATCTTAACAAAATGAAACTCACCAAATGATAAAATAATACCGTTTTACCAATATTGTTTTCTATTCTTAACATACGGCACCAACCATTGTTTATTGAGGTATTTTTATGTTTATATATTACTGTGTTATATTGTTAGCAGGGTCATGCTATTGAAGTAATAATATTATAATCTTCTCAGTCTTTATTTACAAGTCCATATCCCGCGATTTTTCTCCAGCAAAATTGTGAATTAAACTGTCAAACTAAATGGTATCCGGCAAATTAGCATTTATAGCAAAAGAAGCCACCCCAAAAAGTCTCTCTTCACTAGTTGAGTTCCGTAAGTAATTCATCACAGTTCTCAGAACTGAGAAAGATCGTTCAGAACTTGCATTGGTAGAAGGAATTTTAAAAAAAAGTCGGAGGAAAGTGTCTAAATTAATACAGATAAAGGTTAGGCCTTTGCTTCAAATAGTTCTCAATAAATGTCCAGGTGACTCTTCATCCAGTTTTAGTTCTTTGAGGAACTCCTGGAAATGTACACATTCTTAAATGAATTCGCTATCCACATTGTCAGGATATGCTTCAACAACTTTCCTGGCACCTTCTCTAATATCACAGAGTGGCACAAAAGATGATTTACTAAAGAAAGCCAAATCTTAAGTCGAAACTTATATATGTTGATATTCTACATGGAATCTACACAACCAGTTTATCAATGGTAAACAAAAATGTGTTTATCTTGATATCTTCTCTACAATCAAAAAATATGTCATTGTCTCTATAGACCTCATCCCACAGCAGTCTTCTACTATTAATTCTTTTTATTTCATGCCCATACCCTTCACATCCAGATATTGTTTCCCCTTCACATTTATGGTAGTCGAATTTATCTCGGAACCCCTTCATATATTATATTCCTAGTGAATTATATATCAGGATTACGTCATTCGAATTAGTAGTGATATGTTGAAGACTTGCTCACTTTTTTAAACCGTTCTAGAATCTCTATCCAACATTTAGTTAATTTTTTTGGTTCCCAACTTCACAAAGTTAGTACACAAACCTTCAGCCTTAGCTAGTGTTTACAGTTTTTCTCATGGGTCATTTGCAATTTTTGTTTCAGCTGAAAGAAAAGTGTATTAGAATGCCGGCAGTGCTCTGCATGCATTATGTCTTACAGTCCATCTTGTTGTTGACAAAGGCTCTGGCAGCAGTTTGATGTCAGCATTACTTGTTTTAATTTCATCTTCGAGAATTTCCTGTCGACTCACTGAAGAGTGAGCATAGCGTCCAGTCACTGTATTTGAGAGATGTTATGAAAATGGTAATATTTAAGAATTCAATTATTCCCGTCAATCGCCCCCTAAACTAAGCACCCTTGAGCAACTGCCCCGTTTGCCCCTTATGCTAAGATTCCCCTTGTAAAAAGGAAATGTATCTTCTGCTCCGTAGGGACAAAATGGGCACAACAATACTGCCATAAGTGCAAGGCATAAGAATATGTTGTGTAGCCTACTACTCCACCTATAGACTAAATGTCTACCACCCGCTTCGGTGGCCACATGGTCTAAGGTGCTACTCACGCAGTAGACTATAATGCAGGTGATGGGGAGATTGAGGTTCGAATCTCAGTCGGATGCACGGAGAGAGGTTTTTCCAAAATTGTTTTCCACTCTCCTCCACACTGATGCAAGTACACGTCCTATAAATATAAAATTCCTAATTATTAAAACCATTAGCGTAATTATACAGTTAGAACGGGTAGTAAGACGCGGTGATAACAATAGTAAATTATGTCTACCCAAAGGAAGTTTTCAAACACAGTTTTTTTATCACCACATTTTACTATACGTTCAGGTTGTACGCTTATGCAATAATTACAGTAATTAGGAATAAAGGCGGTTTATTTTTTGGAAGTGTACCTAAATTTGCGCGGAGAGGGAATATAAAACCATTTTGATAAACCACCATCACTATACCCGACCGAGATTCAAACCTTGATCTCACTTTCATCGGCAGTCTAGTATACTGTTAGAGTAGCGCGTTAAGGTAAGAAATCACTGGTCTGCATGGTACGAATTGGATTTATTTAGTGTTCTGACTGCGTCCACTGCATTCGGAGCATCGGAATTTTCAATCTATAATTATCACTATCCTAATATCTATTATGACATTACTGGCACAGGTAGTTGTTAATATAAAGCTAAAATATTTTATAATTACCATTGCTCTAACAGCTGGTGCTATTGTAACTAATATAATTTGATTTGAAAGTATTATTTTTCTGATCAAAAAATTGTTTTTTATTTTATTTAAGTTTTTTTCTTCTTTGATTTTAAACTTATCAACGCTATTTTGATTTGTGAGTAATATGTATACTTCATTCACGGTAGGCATTACTCTCTGAAAGGTCTTTTATCCTACCAATATCCTACTATATAATAGATTTCTGGTAGGGAAGAAGGCCTTTCAGAAAACAATTCCTACGCTGAACAGACCTTAATATAGTCCGTTTCACTCTTACTCTGCAATACAGGTCTTATGGAGCACGCAGTTGCCAGATCTCACTCACTCGAAACAGATGGACAACTTTTACATTCAAACTTAGCAACTTATACAAACTTTATACACGCTATGCATTCAATTTGAAGTTTGGGCTGTCAAGAATTGTGTATTATTCTGTTTATTAACATATTAATGTCAATTTGATATACACTGTACACAGTCACCTACATTGAATAGGTTGGAGATCGAATCCTTTCAAAGATGGTATTCGCAAGTGCATAGGTTTATACAAAAATATTCCCTGTTTGCATGTGAATGAGTGTGCACTTTTATAAATAATTACGCCTACCTAATTCATCTTTACTATAGTAAAAGCTAAAACTCAATAATCACTGTAATATACTCTATAGCAGGGATGTGTATAGGTTAAGTTGGTCAACCTGGACTGAACTGACTAGAGTAGTCATAGCAGAAAGTGATGGACAACATGTTCCGTTCTAAGACTTTATCTTTGTGTTTTTGGTGTTAACACTAGCGCGAGTTATGTGGTTCGTGCACAAGACTAAATATATGTATGTGTAAGAACACAACATTTGGCGACGAGGTGATTGATACGTAGCCCATGATATAGGTCAAGCCACCGAAGTGATCATAGTGGCAGCGTTTTTATCAAGTTTCGCGGAATTCGATACTACCCAACCACACACGTGGACGAACTACGCAAAGAGGTTGGAACACTTTTTCATTGCTAATGATATAATCGACGATAATAAGGAACGGTCTATATTGTTTTGTGTGATCGGGGATAAAACATTTGATCGTTTAACTGCGTTAGTTACACCAGAGGATCCCGATTCTAGATAATTTGGTGATTTAGTTAGTGTTTTAAACGGCCATTTTGCGCCCAAGCACAGGGAAATTGTACAAACTTTCAATTTCAGCAAAAGGGATCAGCGACCCGACGAGTCCATTGTGGAATATGCTGTCGTTTTGAGAGAAATGGCTAACCGTTGTAACTTTGGAACATTTACAAATCTTATGCTGCGGGATCGTTTAGTCCAGGGGATCGCGGATGAGACGGTGCAGCGCGAAATGCTTTCTAAAAATGAAATGAAGTTAGATGAGGCAATTTCCATGGCAGTAGTAGCGAAGCAGCGGCACAACATCAACGTGTGATGCGGCCAACTTCCGCAACACCGGTGGGGTACCAAGATTAAGAAGCAGGCCCAATTGAAGTACTTAGACTATCTATAAACCACCAATTTCAACAAAGGTGTGCCAATAATCAACAGAGATTTTCTTCAAGTCAACAAAAGGATCAACGGTGTTATCGTTGTGACAAAGAGCATCTAACCTCTGAATGTCTATGGGCGAATACGATATGTCGTTTTTGTAAGAAGTTGGGTCACAAAGAAAGGTAATGTAGGTCGAAGAGACAGAACAAAGTCAAACGAAGAGTGCAACACCCACAAACAAACCATTTAGCACCCATGGAACCTTCAAGATCAGAATTATATATGGCATATCAGCTGTTTTCTATGGGCTCTGAAACTAGAGACAGCCCATCCTTCCACATAAATGTGATGTTAAATGGAACTAAACATCACATTGAGATCGATTCAGGAACAGCCTTGACAGTTATCAGATCAGTAACCTATGAAAAAATATGGACCTCTAAACCAAAACTTATGAGTTCCCGATATTCAGATTTGCACCTGGGGAACAAAACAGTCTCTCTCTATCCTGGGTAGGTGTATTGTGGAGGCCACATACTATGGTCGGTCCGCTACTCTGCCCGTAACAGTAGTGGAAGGAAATGGGCCAAGCCCCCTCGGGAGAAATTGGTTCAACGAGTTGGGAATTAAAGTGCAAGGAATTCACCATATTACGGATAGTAAGTTCATGGAGACAGTACAGAAATTCTCAGCTTTTAAAGATCACAAACTAGGAGAATATGTTGGACCACCAGTTTCATTAAAAATGGACCCCTCAGTGCAACCTCAATATCTACGGAGCCGTCCATTACCACTGGTACTGGCAGACGATGTCAATCGAGAGATTGATTACAAGGTTAGTTCAGGAAGGGATATACAAACCAGTATCATTTTCAAAGTGGGCTACACCCCTAGTGATTGTGCCAAGGTGAGATGGATCCTGCGGTTGTGCGGAGACTACCGGAGCACAGTTAATAAAGCACTATGTCCTGACAAATATCCTTTACCAACTGCCACTGAAGCTTTTGCATGCCTAACAGATGGAATCATATTTTTTAAGCTTGACCTTACACATGCTTATGCCCAAGTTAAAGTGGATGAATAATCTTCTAAAATATTGACGGTTAATACGCCAAAAGGATTGATGCAGGGGACAAGAATGACTTTTTGAATTAGTGCAGCACCGGGATATTTCAGGGGCTGATTGAAGGTATATTAGCAGGTATACCAGGTAAAGCGGTACTCCTGGATGACATAATTATATCGGGCAACGATATAGAACAACATAATTCCAGAATACAGGAAGTACTACAAAGATTGAGTGATGCAGGGTTGCGGTTAAGGAAGGACAAGTGCAGGTTTGGAGTTCCAGCAGTGTCATTTTTAAGCTTTCAGGTAGATGCCCAAGGCATTCACCTCCTACAAGACAAGTTTGAAGCCATACACAAAGCTCCTGCACCTAAGAATAAAACAGAACTTCAGGCTTTCTGAGGACTTCTCAATTTTTATGAGAGATTCCTGATGGACAAAGCTACCTTTTTGGAACCCCTACACCGTCTTATAGATAAAGAAGCACCATGGCAGTGGACTCAAAACCACGAGAGTGCATTCAATAAGATAAAAGCCATTTTAACATTAGACTTAGTTTTGACGCATTATGATAGAAGCAGATCTTTGATACTATCTTGTGATGCATCTCCTTACGTGGTTGGAGCAGTCCTCTCCCATATTATGGACAATAGAATGGAAGCTCTGGTAGCGTTTGGATCAAGAGCACTGTCACGAGCTGAGCGTAACTATGCTCAAATCGATAATAAAGCTTTGGTGGTTATATTTGGTGTCAACAAGTTCCATCAGTTTCTCTTGGGCCGATCTTTCACAATAGCCACAGATCACAAGCCACTTCGAGGATTATTTCATCCTACCCGCCAGACGCCAAGTGTTATGACACCTAGGATGTTACGGTGGAGCTTAATGCTAGGAGGTCATGCTTATAACATTATTTATAGACCAGTGAAACCCCATGGAAATGCAGATGGGCTTAGAAGACTTCCATTGAACACTTCAGAAACTGTGAATATAAAACCCAGGGGCATTTTTATGCTAGACATGAAAGACCCACCTATCTCAGTGATTGAAATTTCCAGGGAAACAACAAAGTATCCTGTGCTGTGTAAGGTTAAAGACTGGGTTTTACAGGGTTGGCCCGAAGAGGCGGGGGAGGATTTCAAGCCCTACAGTGCACGACGCTTGGAAATATCTTTGTCAGAAAATTGCTTACTCTGGGGTAGTAGAGGGCTATTGCCAAATAAACTCCATAAAAGGTTTCTCTTCATGCTTCATGCTTCACATCAAGGTGTGGTGCAATCAAAAGCAGTAGCTCGCACCTATACATGGTGGCTTAAGATGGACGCAACCATAGAGGAATTAGTGGGAACTTGCCAAACCTGTCAAGAAAGCCGGAACAACCCACCACAGGCCCCAGTACAGTCATGGATAGCACCAACAAGCCCGTGGATTCGTCTAGACATTGACATGGCAGGGCCGATACAAGGACAACATTTTTTAATACTTGTGGATGCGCATTCTAAATGGCCTGAGGTCAGACAGATGAAGTCTACAACATCAACGTGCATAATAATGGAACTAAGAGACATTTTTGCTCCACATGGGCTTCCAATAGTCCTAGTAAGTGACAATGGTCGTAATTTTGTGTCTGAGGAGTTTGAACAGTTTCTTAGGCTCAATGGAATTCAGCATTTAACAACAGAATCATATCCCCCTGCAAGCAATGGGCAAGCAATGGGAAAGCAAATCGTATAGTTCAAACAGTTAAGAAACAGTTGGGAAGAATGACAGGCGACTGGCATACTAGGCTCGCAAGAATCCTCCTCATGCTTCGGACAACCCCCACTGGAACTACAAGCCAAAGTCCAGCCCAGCTTCTGATGCATCGCCAACTCCGAACACGCTTGGATGTGCTACATCCAGATAGACAAACAACAGGCATTGTGGCACTCTTTCAAGATATGGAGAATATGCGAATCTTCACTGAAGGAGTAGCAGTCTGGGTAAGGCTGTATGGAGTAAAGAGGCCTAAATGGATGCCAGCAGTGATCACTGACGTGTTAGGGAGGAATATGTACCGCGTCAGTTTTAAGGAAGGACTTAGACAAACAAGACATATAGACCAACTTCGAAAACGCTATGAAAGAACACCTCAACCAGAGGATACCTCGGAGAGTTATGTGGTTCGTGTACAAGACTAAATATGTGTATCTGTAAGGACACAACAATCACAATAATTTTAAATTAATATACAATAGTTTTATAAATTATAATACTGGTCATTATAAAAGAAGGGGGGGGATTCTCAAATATATATTCAAGGCACATTTAAGCCTTCTATGTAACGTAAATGACATATTAGTTTAAACCTAAAAAATACCTTTATGATTCATCCCTGTCCCCACATAAGGGCGTGACTCCATCAATTGTGAAGTAGTATTTAGTGGATGGCCCAGGTAGCTCAAAGTTTTGAGAGTGACTAGGTGGACTTATGGGTGGAGGAGATTACACAGGAGACGATGAGGATGATGAAGTTAATCTTACTAAAAACTGCTATTCGTCATCCAGTAGCTCATCTGCTTTCCACATGTCATTTTCAATTTTTTTTGTCGTGATTTACATAATTGAACCAGTTATCTACAGAAACTTTTTCATACGCGGCAGATATTAAGGACTTCATATCTTTAACCTTAAAACTAGCATTGCTCATTTTAATAAATATTTTACCTGAGTCCACACCACCTCTATAGGGTTAAGTTCACAATGATACGGAGGCAAACTAATGACTTGTCGATCCACCGCCTTCATCATCTCATCCACTTTGTATTTTTCAAATTTTTGTTTGTGTTACGAAACCAAATACAGCATTTGCCGTTTCACCATTTCGTCATCAACATCAATGCTCTTATGGCTATTTGATATTTACGCCATGATGTGGTCGGGATCGCTTCACACGTTCTGCTATGATAGAATGCATTATCGATTACGATAACAGCTACTTCAGGTGTATTAGGGAGTAATTGTTCAGAAAACCACTTTTCATAAACGTCACCATCCATTTTGTCATGGGCATATGCTGTGTTATTTTTGCACAAAAACGTGAGTTCAGCATCTTGCCATGTCCAGCGTGAACTATCGCAAAGCATGGTCCGCGAGCCTGTGGTGGCTTCAGTGCCGTGGAGAGAGGCTTCTTGGATAGATTTAAAACAGCTGTGCTTTGCTTTTCCAAGAGGGCTGTCATCAGAAGAATTCATTGGTGTGGAGCTCAGCAGGGTTATATATGTTTACACGGAGTGCTACGCCTGAAGACTGTGTTTTGACTTTCAGCATCTTACACTGATTTAAAGCAATAATATAACAGAGTAAAGTGGCTAAGAGTATGTTCACCAGTATTTTCCTGAAACTATGGGAAATTAACTTGCTAAAATTAACCTGAGATAATTATTTTGTATTAAGTGGATGCACTTTTCAAGCACGCTGATTATATCAACACACAACTTACAAACTACCCTAATACTAAGAAAACACAACATCCAGTCCCCTAGCCGACAATTTACCAAAGATAAATCTCAGATCACCCCAATATCATACCTCTATCTCAGTTGGCTCACACTCTACCGACTGTACTAAAGTGTTTAATTAATGCCATTAAATTTGTCCAGGGTTAGAACCCGGGCCTGATTATAAACGGTGGCAAACTGTAAATATGAGTGTAAAATCTTAGACTGCCCAGCCACCCACCACTGTGGGTAGCTGATTTCTTAATTCAAAAGCATAGTGTAGTAAAATTTGGAGTTACATATAAAATGTATTCTCAAATTTTTAACATTGTCTCGGCAAGTACAATAAAACCTTGTTTATTAAACTATAATTACAAACGAAGATGAGTATGATGAATGTTTAAGTAGCTGAACCTTGTATTTTGTGAAACCAATATTATCAATTATGATGTGGATGGGATGAACTAACGCTTCCGTTCTCAACGCTACAACTGTATAACATTACTTTGCTCTTCAAGATCGGACAGAGCTTAAAGTGAATTACACCCTCTTCAACTTCAAAATGCTACCACACATAAATGGGTGGCGCTATTGGCCCATAGTTTTTTGTTTAAAAAAAATAAAGTTGAGCTTTTCTTATCATTTCTTAAACATAATGTACCAACCTAAGCAAAATCAAAAGAATAAAGTTTCCAACAAGACAACTTTTTCATGTTTTACTTTAAATATTTCAGGAGCTATAATACGTTTTAATTGTTTTTAGCATTGTATAAAAGATATCCCTTTCAGACTCTGCAGACATTGTCCATAACTATTATAGCAGCCACCATAAAATTACTGGCTTTTAACACAATTGGAACTAGACTTATGACGTGATACATTTGGAACCTCATGAAACTTTGACACAATGCATATTTTCGTATTTTGTAAAACAATAGTAATTTAAAAACATCTATGGTGGTTTAAATTAATTTCACAAGATGCATAAATGTATGTTCATTAATATGCTATGCTTATTTCATAGAAATAACGACGTTCAAATGTAAGATACAAAATGGCAACTCCGCTTGGTAGAAAAAGGACAGCGCTAACGAAGAGACCAATGGGTTGGAAAGAGATGGTAATAGTCCATAAGAGTTTGTACTGCAATTTGATGGTGGAACGGTGATTTGAGGGGAAAATAATAACTGACTCAATACTCACACACGATTGTTCACGAACTGGTGGAGGATTAGACTGCAAGATGTAGATCGGGCGCGAAAGATGAAGTTCGTGAACGACTGACCTACAAGAAGTAGTTCTCGAATGACTGAACTACAATAAGTAGTTCCCGAATGACTGAACTACAATAAGTAGTTCACGAATGGCTGAACCACAATCATTAAAAATATATAAATAATTCAAAAATTACATGCGTGCAATGAGGACCAGTGGACGCCTACCTTTTATGGACACATTTAGATGTCCTAGTTGATCCATTCATTTATAGTGGTTTCAGTATTGAGAAGAGTGGGACTTTGTAAACTTGAAAAAAAATGTGTAATTTTCTTTTTTGGAAAGTATTGTTCTTTACCAATACTAATTAAATAACTTGTCATTTAATAGAGAACTTTCTGTTGGCAACCCAAACCTAAACATATGATTTTTCAGCTGCCCTTTAGGTTAAAAATTATCGTGAACATACTAAGTTAGAATGACTTCATAATAATTGAATTGTGTGCGTGCAGAGATATTAGCGCTTAATTTGTTTTAATGTCTGACTCTGATCACTCACTGGAACTAAACTGTAATCAGTCCCGCAAATATTAGATCTTGGTCTAAAGACGAGACCGAACTATTCCACATCCACATAACCGTTTAATCTGGTTATTTTGGGGAGTTGCGCAGACTTGCAACATATTGACTAAGTAACTAAAGTATTTTATTAGTTCTAAGAAAGACCAAAAGAATACGCTAATAAATAAATCCTATAAATAGTTCAAAAAATATTACAAAGAATGCTCTGTTAAAGAATTACCGTCTAGTCCAGAAATGAGTAGTATTATTATTGTCACGTCCACAAATGCTGGGTTATCCCGGGTTTTATACAGAAAAAGAGTTCTCTTTCACCCCGTCCTTAAATATGGAAATATCAGCATTAAATGAGTGGTCCTTCCGTTTAAGGCGTTCCAGCGTCTAGTCCAGAATTTTTGTCACGTCCACAAATGGTGGGTTTTATACAGAAAAATGTTTTCTTTCACCCCATATATATAAAAGTAACCCTTCTCGTCCTTGTTTTCGAGATATAAGTCCTTAAATATGGAAATAGCTACATTTTACGAGTGGTCCTTCCGTTTAAGGCGTTCCAGCGTCTAGTCCAGAATTTTTGTCACGTCCACAAATGGTGGGTTTTATACAGATAAATGTTTTCTTTCAATCCATATAAAAAAAAGTATCCCTTCTCGTCCTTGTTTTCGAGATATAAGGCCTTAAATAGGGAAATGAGTAGTATTACCTTCCAAAAAGAGCC